>CM033433.1:701548-751547 GCA_019425775.1 Rafetus swinhoei | reverse complement strand
TGCGCACTGTCCAACTGCCCCATGTCTGTCTCACAGCCAGGCCCAGCAGCCATGCAGGAGGGGCAAGAGAGGTTGCTGGGGCAGAAAACACTCAGTGACCAGAGAAGGGGTGGCCCCTGACCCACACAACCTCCCTCCTTGCCTCTCTAAAGGGGGACCAAAGGGATGGGACACAGACCCTGACTCACCGCCCCCCACCCATGGAACATGATGTCTAGCAGGTGTGATCGGGGTGTGCACGGTGGGTGTCTCTGAGTCTATGGAGGAGAAGGGGGGAGTGGAAAGGGGTTGGTAATGGGGGAATGGGGCACTGGGAATAGGGGAATGAGGAACAGGGACCCAGGCAGGGCTCTGCATGATTGGAGCCTGGGTACAGAGCAGAGGGACAGGGGATCCCATCAGTGTGCATGGCTGGGGGTTACAAGAAGGGGTCTTGGGTGTATCGCTATAGTTGGGGAGAAGGAAACTATTGGCCCACAGTGATGCATCCGATAGTTGGGTGGGGCTTGGGAATCCCCCTGCTTGGCCACTGGCCCCAATACAAGTATCACTGTCTGCACTTCAGACTGTGCCCTGCAGCTTGCTGCCTGAAGGATCAGAACCAGGGTGAAGGGAAGCACCTCACACCAGCCCTTACAGGTCCCAGGCCCACTTGCATGGTTTGTTTCTCTGCTGGATCTTCCTGTCAAATATCCCCTCCTGGCCCATCTCCCCAGTGGAATGGCACCTCCCTCATTCAGCTTTTAGCCACCAGGCAGCAGTGGGAGTGACTGTCTGAGCTGGTGTCTGTCACATCTGTCAGGGGTTCTGTACTCCCTGTCCGAGCCCAGCATGACAGGGGTTGAGTGCCTGGTGCCAGCTTTCAAGATGCTCCCCAGGATGCAGAGAGATGGTCTGTTTCACCTGCGCTCTGCTCAGATAGCGAATCTGTCTGCGATTCCCTTCCCCACCCCCCTTTCCCTACTGTGCTACTGGTACTGTGTACCAGGGAGAGCAGAGGGAGGCGATGAAGACAAGGCTGCCATATTTGCAATGAATGTTAATTGCTGCTCACAATGACCCTCTTGCTGTCCCACAGACACACCCCATGGCAAGCCAGGGACAAGAAAACCAAACATCCATCACAGAATTTATCCTCCTGGGATTTGGGGATCTTCCTGGCCTGCAGGTTCCTCTCTTCCTGCTCTTTCTCATGATCTACCTGGTGACCATGGCTGGGAACATCCTCATCCTGGCACTGGTTGTGGCCGATCGGCACCTTCACACCCCATGTACTTCTTCCTGGGCAACTTGTCCTGCTTGGAGATTTGCTACAGCTCCACCCTCCTGCCCGGCTGCTGGCAGGACTCCTGGCTGGGGACTGGACAATTTCCTTCACTGGGTGTCTCACACAATATTACTTCTTCGGTGCTCTGACAGTTTCAGAATGCCTCCTCCTATCAGGGATGTCCTACGACCGGTATCTAGCCATATGCAACCCGCTGCACTCAGCCCGGATGAGTGGCAGGTCTTGCCTCCATCTTGCTGGGGGGTCATGGATAGGCGGTTTCCTTGCTTGTAGTATAGCCACAGTCTCAATATCCCAGTTAACCTTCTGTGGCCCCAACGGTATCGACCATTTCTTTTGTGACTTTATTCCCCTTGTAAAACTCTCCTGCAATGACCCTCTGCTGATGGACACATTGGCGTTCACAAGCTGCTTGATTTTCTCACTGGTCCCCTTCCTGCTCACTTTGGGGTCCTACAGCTGCATCATCAGCACCATCCTCAGAATCCGTTCCACCATCGGAAGGCAAAAGGCCTTTTCCACCTGCTCCTCCCACCTCATTGTGGTGAGCTTTTATTATGGAAGTATCCTGACTGCCTACATGTTCCCGACCGCCGACCTCCTGAGCCACTTCAAGAAAGTTCTCTCGGTCTCCTACACCGTCCTGACGCCCCTGGTCAATCCACTCATCTATGCCCTGAGAAACAGGGAGGTCCAGGAGGCCCTGCACAAAGCTTTTAGGGGTTTAAGGTTTACTTCAGTGAAAATGAAATAGCTGTAATATATGCAGGGGTAGGGCCAGAAGCAAAACCTACAAAATAGAAAGTTCTATTTCCACTTGCATCTGTGAGCTTGCACAGCAACAGCCCTGGGAGCAATGGGGGTGCAGAGACCTTTTCAAAACTGTTGCTCCGTTATATTTAGGATCAATGGCCAATGCCACCGGGGAAGTACAAATGGGTTGCAGGGAGACATGAATTGGTGGCTACTCGAAATCAAAAGACATGGGGAGACATAACATGAGCTCAGAGATAGGTGCCAGTGTTACTCCCCTGAGTGTGGTGCGCTCTGTGCTTTGGGCCAGCTCTGTGCCAATAGGCAACCCAGCAGATTGCACGTGACTGGGTCAAGAAGACACTAGGCTGTAGCAGCAGTGCTCGTCCAGATGTACATGACCACACCACAGGCTTGGTGTCCTGCAGACTGTACAAGAGCACTAAGACATGTAAGCATCTGACAGTGGACCACCTCAGTCAGTGGGGGGAGTTTCCACTGCCCCTAGACCACATGAAGGGGTGACCATGGTATCCTAGAGGCTAACCTAGTGAGGAGGGCTTTAAACTTGGTTCAACAGGGACAGGTGACCAAAACTCACCTAACAGGGGCAAATTCAAATCAGTGCCTTAGATGCCTGTATACAAATTGGGGATCTTGTACATTTCAAAGTGGAAGTGCCCTCGTGGAGTCTGGAGTCAGCCAGGGACTCAGAGTTCCCCGCTGAGCCCAGACTCCATGTTGCGCTGCCAATTTGAAATGCCACACAGAGCCCAGGGTCAGCTGTGGATTCCCTTGCTGATCCCCAGGATCTGCACTGCATTTCAGAGGTATTTGGAATCAACCCCAGGCTCCACACAGCCTCTGCCTCTTTGAAATGCCACCTTAGAATTACAAAGGGGCAGTGCTGCACAGCTGAGTCAGGGAGCACTGGTGAAGTGCTGCCTCTTTGAACACCACCTTGGTAGATCAGCTGTGCGGTGCTGCCACTTTGAAATGACCTGGAAGTGTTCAAAGGGGCAGTGCTGCACAGCTGATCCCAGGCTCAGGTGTGCAGCACTGCCCTTTGAAGTACCCTCAACCTCTCCCTCCTTTGCTGCCTCTATCTGATAGAGGCAGTGTGGGGAGGAGAGGCTGACTAGTCTTTAACAACTAGTCTTTAACGTGCTTAATTCTGACAGGTCTCCTGCTCCATCAGTGATGATAAACATTTGGCTGTGTGCATTTTCAAATGCTCTCACAGCATATCATGCCAGTTCTGCGAAGGTAGCTAATATAACAGACTTCATGAGAGCCCTCAGAGCACAGACTCAGATAAAATATGAAGGCACCCGAGTCAGGTTTATTGTCAAACAAAGTACATTAATAGTCATCAGTAGCCAGATGGCTTCTGATCCCCTATGCATTTGTACCTGTGACAATGCTCCCGGCTCAGTCAGTAGTATGGATTTACTATTGCCCCTTAAGACAGTCAAAGAGTTAAATTGAAGTAGCCCAACATTTATAGACAGAGGTAAACAACTCTAGGTATCATTTTTATGCATTAATTACACATTTGGTACTTCCTCTTGTACTTTCCTTCCCAAGCATTCACTACCGGTAGTCCTGCTTTCACTTCTGTTGTTTCAAATGGTTTTATCATGTACTAAGTTGGGGTGTCCTTGTACCATGCTGAGGGAGTGTATTAATGTATTTCATGTGCTTTTTAGCAGAACTAGCAGTTCAAGTGTGGAGAGACACTGACTTGCAGGCAAACATCTGCTTTTAACAATGCCTGTCTGTGACTCATAGTATAACTCTAGCTTACTTTGATTCATGCTCCAGGCTCTTTCTTTCTCCTACACACACGATTGGAATATTGGTATCAAAGGGCACAGCTTGCTCAGGAAGGGTCAGCAACAGAAGTTTCCTTCTCACTGTCACAAGAGGGAAACTCCTCAGCGGGCAGAGCCGGGCAGGTCTGTGTCTGGGCACAGACTGAGGCTCCTGGAACCATGGGATGGTATTTAATGGGAACCCCTGGACAGGGATGTGCATGCGTGTTCCTCTGGTGGGTATAAGCAGTGATGTAGGTGAGCGCTTAGTGCATAGGGAAGTCCCTTTGTGGACAGTCTCCCGTTACATCCCACGAGACCGTGTCAGATCAGTTCACATGACAGAAGGTGGCTGTGAAGGGCAGAAGGGGAGGCCAGAGAACAGGCCACTGGGCTGGCACCCTGCAGAACCTGCTTGGCCTGGGATTTGCATTTTAAAAGATGCAAATCTTGGATCTGAGGCCTCCACCATGTCCACCTTCTGGAGGTGCATGTGATGGGACAGGAGATGCAGGTGGAGGCCCAGAGGCAGAACTGCCCCAGAGAACCGTGGCTGCAGGGTGTCCTGTCCCTGGCTGCTTTTAGAGATAAAATTCCTTATTGAACGTTCTCTTCCCCTAAGCCCTGCCATCTGGTCCCTCTGCTCTTGTGAGCTCCTTGGGCAGGTTGTGATCTTCAAGGGAACTTTGGCCAGGTACCTGAGTAACCAGGGCTATGTCTATACTCGTGGCTTCTTGTGGGATAAATATGCAAATGAGGCTAAGCATAGAATATCGCCAAGCCTCATTTGCATACCTAATGAGCTGTGCTTTTGCGCAAAAGCATCCATGGCAGTGTGGATGCTCTCTTGCGCAAGAAAGTTCTGATGGCCATTTTAGCCAGAGGGCTTTCTTGCGCAAGAAACCCCTACAGCCCGTCCACACTGCCCTCCCGCGCAAGAGCTCTAGCACAAGAGAGCTTACACCTGTTACAAAAGAGTGTAGTAATATCCCTACTTAAATACTACACTTTAACATTTCTACTTATGGTGCAAAGTACAGACACTACCTATTTCCTTGTAGACTTCCACAGCTAGTCTGAGATAAATCCTAAGCAATCTTACAATATAGGGGTGACATGGAATTGAGGTCACTTCTCCACACAGGAAACCAAAGTTGTGGTAGGAATGAGATTTGAATCCAAGCAAGCCTTGGGAGAGCAGGGTACCTAATTGAGTGACAGAACCGGAAATAAAGGGCTGGGCAAACATACATACGAAATTCTGATAATGACATATGAGTAGATAGTAATATTTCGTCCAATCTCTGACATGCCATGTTTAGCCCAGCTCCTCAGATTCCACCATCAGAAGGGCAGGTGGGGGCTGTGTGGATCCATGTTCCTCCCAGGCAATGTGACTCCCAACTCCAAGTCTCTGAATCACACCCTAAGGCTGACATGGAGCCCCTCTAGCCCACCATTGGCCACCTTGCTTAGCCAAAATGGAGTGCTGGCTTATGCCCACTGGGACACCCCTTTGCCCACATCTTGAATACTGTGTGCAGAAGTGGTCTCCTCATCTAAAGAATTCTCTTGGCCAGGGCTGGCTCTAGGCATCAGCAAAGCAAGCACGTGCTTGGGGCGGCACATTTCTAGGAGCGGCATTCCGGCTGAGATCCTCCTGCTGAGTGTGGACACCACTCGGCACAGCCCCCTGCAGCCCAAAACTCCTGAGCTCAAGCGATCAGCCGGCCTCAGCCTCCCCAGGACTGGGATCACAGGCACCTGCCACGGCACCCGGCTGGCTACTAAAGGCTCCAGGCTGCACCTTGAACTCTCTGTCCGGTAGAATTGAGCGCATGCGCCATGTGGTATGGGCATCTCCCTTGGCATTGCCCTTGGAACACGGGCCATGGGGTTGGACCCAGCCCTGAGAATGGGGGCGGGGCAGTATCAACACAGACCGGGTCTGGCTCAGCCCCAGCTAGTCCCAGGGCGCCCGCTCTCAGTGCGCCCGCCCAGAGCTCTGACCTGCTCCATTTCTGATCCCGGTTCCCCTCTCCCGGCCCTCAAACTTCCCAGCAGTGACTGTGTCAAGGCCAAATGTGGCCCAAAAGCCCGCCCCCCCGAACTGCGGACGCCTCCAGCCTCAGCCTCCAGCAGCGCCAGCCTGTGTGTGTCCGGCATGGGCAGGTCCCCTTTCCCCTCAGTGCGCCCAGTGTGACCGATGGGAATGGAGCCCCTGAAACACCCGGGGTCCTATATGGAGCAACAAGGGATCCCCCGCCCCTTGGATCATGTGCGGGGAGCGGCATTAGCCCAGCTCCCTGGCGCCCGCTCCGGCCAGCGCCTCAGACCGCAGAGCTTGAAGCTGGAGCCTTGAGTGTGTGAAACCAGCTGGGCCCCGTGGCGGGTGCCTGTGATCCCAGCTCCCAGAGAGGCTGAAGCCAGCGGATTGCTGGAGTTCTGGGCTGCAGGGGGCTGTGCCGAGTGGGTGTCTGCACTGAGGGCGACATTGACATGGGGATCCCTGGGGAGCCGGGGATCCCCAGGTTGCCTAAGAAGGGGCGAACCGGCCCAGGTCGGGAAAGGAGCAGGTCAAAGCCCCCGTGTCGCTCAGTAGTGGGATAGCGCCTGTGAACAGCCCCTGCGGTGCAGCCTGGGCGAGACAGGGAGACCCGGCATCTTCTTATGCCGCCCCCCACCACAGAGCCCATCTGGGGAACGGGGCATCCACACGGAGGAGAGCCAGAATGCAGGGGTGGAGTGGAGACACCCAGGAGTCAGGGATCTTCAAAGCGCAATCAGACGCCAAATGTCCGGGCTGTTCACAGAGGGGCTCGCAGAGCTGCTTCCCGGAGTCTCGAAGCGAGCTGGAGGGCTCGCAACTCACGTTTCTCTCTCCGAAACCTGCAGCCCCTCTAGTGTGCGGGGGCCCTTCTCCCCTTTCAGGATCTCTGGAGAATGGGCGCCCCCCCCCACCCCCGCTCCCCGCTGCTCCAGTCCGGATCCCAGCTGTGTGTTTGGTCTCCATTATCCTCCACCAAGGCTCTGTAGTGGGAGCAGCATAAAAGAGGCTGGGTCGCTGTGTCTCGCCCAGCCTGCGCTGCAGGGCTGCTCACAGGTGCTATCCCAATACTGAGCGATGCAGGAGCTTTGACCTGCTCCATTCCCAACCGGGGCCGGTTTGCCCCTCCTTAGGCAACCTGGGGACCCCCAGCTCCCCAGGATCCCCCGCCTTGTCAATGCTGCCCTTAGCGCAGACACCCACTCAGCGCAGCCCCCTGCAGCCCAGGATTCCTGAGCTCAAGTGATCTGCCAGCCTCAGCCTGCCCGGGCGCTGGGATCACAAATACCCACCACGGGCCCGGCTGGGTTTCCCCTGCTTGCACCTTCACACTACGGTGCCGCGCTGGGCTTGCCTGGCCGCAACCCGGCCCCAGGAGCCCAGCTCATTCTCCACAGTGTTATTTGCGTTACGGTGCGTCACAGCGAGGTGACAACACCGGACACGGGTCCTGGGCACAGCCCGGTCTGGAGAATGGGCGCGGGGCTGCGTGAAAGACATCGGGTCTGGCTCGGTGCTGCCAGTCACGGGCGCACCCCACTCTCCATTGGCCCCGGAGTTTCCACCTGCTTCATTGCTGACCTGGCCCCCTCGCCCTTGGCCCCGAGGACCCACAACCAACCGCAAATCAACGCATCGACGCACCTTTCGGACCAGACAGAAGCTCAGCACAACAGGGAAGCCCCTGCACTGCGACGCAACCTGCCTCAGCCACCTGTGGCGCACGGGAGGTCTGGGCCGCCTTGTGTGGGCAGGGGCCTCCCAGCTCCCCCTTTAAGCGCCGCTTGTCAGTTCTAAGCTTTGGCCACACGGTGCAAGACCGGACCGTGAGATCCCGGGGCTGAGCCCGTGCACATGAGACACAGACTCGCACCCAGGCCTGTGTGGAGCCCGGAGGCCTTAGACAGAGTGAAGCGTTTCAGCCCGCGGAGGCTACTCGGGTCCCGGGGCAGGGAACAAGGTGCCACCAGGGCAATGGCGGGAGCGGGGTTGATGACACGTGCCCAGAGGATCCCACCTGGTGATCCGCTCCGGTACCACAGAGCCGGGCGTCCCTGTTCCACCTGCCCTTAGTGCAGGGCCAGCTCTAAGCACGAGGAAAGCCCCAGTCCCACTCCACTCATGCCTCGGTCAAAAAGGAGGGTGGCCAAAAATTTTTTTCTTGGGGTGGCAAAAAACCTAGACCTGGCCCTGGCCACACCTACACAAGTCTGCACTCCCATGTCCCCACCTGACCAAGGGTTGGAGCTCAGCCATGTCCCAGGGCACAGCAGCTCCCCTTGTCACCGCCAGGGTCATATTTACCCAGCAGCCCAGCCCCGACTAAGGATGTTAAATTGGGGTTAATTGGCTAGTTGGGTAGTCCATGGAATTTCCATCGACTACTCGACTAGTTGATGGGCACTTCTGCATTCAAAGGAGGACTCCGGAACTCCAAGTACAGTCTGGGGGCACCCAGAAGTCCGGCCAATTGCAGGCTCCAGCAGGCTGGCCTGCTTTGGAATGTTCAAGAGTCCCCAGTGTGGACTCCTGTGCATTTCAAAGCCACATCTGGCTCATGGACTCCCCAGCTGACCCTTTGAACACTAATTCTGCTTTCAAAGGGGCAGCGCCCGAACAGTTGTGAGGCCCTGCCATTTTGAAGTACCCTTTTCCCCTCCCCTTTTTGCCTCTATCTGATACAGGCAGCAAGGGTGGGAGAAGGTCCACTAGTTGACTAGTCCTTAACATCCATATTCCCCGGCAGGCTGCAGTCAGTTCCCAACCAGTTCTCTGTGTGAATGGAAGGCTGGTGGCTCTATGCCAGATTTAAAACAGATTAAAAGTTTGATAGCTCCAGACCCAGCTGCGGCAAAGGGAACCTGTCAGGGTCGGTCTCAAAAATCCTGAGCCCTCCCAGGAGTGCGGGGGACTAGACTGGATGCCCGCTCTGGGCCCTTTCCAGGCCAATACGTCTGTGTATGTCTTGAGGAACTGGGATTTTCACATTCCAGTGTCTCCTGCGTGCTGGTAGTTGGCTGGGTTCCTGCTGCTTGCTAGTGGAGGGGCCCAGTCCTGTCAGTGTGGGGAGGGGCGGGATTCTGTGCTCAGCTCTCCCTGCTGCTCTGGCTTCACTGCCTTGCTCAGAATCCGCTTCCCCTTTTTCTGCCAGTCCCTGCTTTGCTCTGTGTCACTGTGCGTGGCACAGAAATATGTGGCGGTGTCTGCTGCTGTCAGTGAGCTGAGCCGCAGATAATACTTGGTGCTGGAAGAATCCACGGTGATGGTGATGCGGCCTTGCAGAGACGGGTTGTAGATTGTGCTCCCGACCCATAGTCCCATCCACTCCAGCCCCTGGCCTGGAGCCTGGCGTACCCAGGCCCACCAGTAGCTAGTGGTGATGGTGGCCCCGGTGACCGAGGTGAGTGTGAGGGTCTCTCTGGGCTTCACCACGCCCGGGCAGGACTCCTGGAACCGGACCTGGGACAGGGCACCTGGGAAAGCAGGGATCGGTCAGACTCCAAGTCACCTGCCTCCTCCCCAACGCGCCGCCTCCCGACACCTCCCGCCGCGACTCACCCGGGGCCAGGGCCAGGAGGAGCAGCGGGAGGAGCGGGCAGTTCATGCTGCGCGAGGAGGGGACAGAAAAGGGCTTGCGAGGGGCAGCTCAGAGCCTGTGGACACGGCGGCTGGGGGCCGTTACTTCAGCCCAGAGCCCTGAGCAGGGATTTGCATAACGAGGCAGCGCCCAAGGGAGGGGCGAGAAGGAGGAGATGAAAAGGCGCCTCTACCTTCCTTGTCCCTCCTGCACAGTCATAGTGTGGCACGCACACACACACACACACACACAGAACCTCCTTACACACACTTTGCTCGGTTGCTGCAGAGGAGGAGAACCCCAAAGTCCTAATTAAACTCTCTCCCCACTGCCGTCTGTCTCATTTGCTTCTGGTGTCCAGTAATTCCTGCAAACAAAGGAGGAGCCAAAGAAATGGAACATTGAGATCTGGGACTCCAGTTATTCCGCCCCTTCCATGTTCGAACCCCCCGAACACTTATCCCTGATGCGACCCAAACTCAACTGTTACTGATTATTGGCGTCTGCCTGTTGGTTATTGATTATTGATTATGGGTTGGAGGCACAGGTAGGTCACTAGGCAGGCGGTTACCAGGCTCTATTGCCTTACTAAGGGGAACTTGGCACCCACATCCCCTGAAGATCTTGGCAAATTTCAGCCTGGAATTCCCAAGGACAAGAGGGTCCAATTCTGAAGGGGTTTTGGCCACTGCTTTCCCCATAAGCACAAGCTGGCAGAAGGGTTTGTGCCGCTTTATATCTGAGAGCTTTCATGGCAGCGCTGGAGATCAGTCGCTTTGGACGGGCAGGAGCGTAACCTCCACTTGGTACCAGGATCTCCGCTTCAGCCCCTGGCCTGCCCCGGGGCAGCAAGGTGTGGGCAGGGATTTGCATGCAGATTGCACCCAGGGGATATAAGGTGTCAAAGAGACATCTCAGGGGGGAGCGTTGTGTGGCAAGGCGGCCTCCGCGGCATCACGTCCGGCTGGGATGGGGAGGTCTCAGGGTTGTAGGAAAAGTGCCAAGTGCCTTAGGACAGGGCTTAGTGGGGCCTGGTGCCCTCCTACAATGGCTACTGGAAATAGACACGGCATAGAACCAGAGCACAGAAACAGCCGGTGGAAATGAGCTACCGTGGAGACAAGTAAAGGGGAAGATGATTCCTTTCTGTCATACTAATTAATTAATCAATGTCTTCCCAGCGGACAGAGCCAATAGGGAAAGTGGTGGAGAGACCCCGGGCATTGGGCAGGGATACAGGCAAACAGCTGCAGTGAGGCAGGAGGAAATGGAGCCACGAAGGGACGTTGCCTTTGTGTGTGTGTGAGGCGTATCAAGATAAACAGGCTCACGATAGCGGCTACTGCCTCAGAAGAGGGAAGGAGAAGTGAGTGTGTCTCTGTCTGTATGTGTGTGTCTGTGATTTGAATGTGTCTGTGTGTGTGTCCTGTCCCAGCTGCGGGCAATGACTCATGTTCTGTAAGGCACAGGGACAATACTGGATTCAATTCCACACCTGCTCCCATAAATAGCTCCAGAGTCCAGTCGCTCCTGCTTCTAAGGCCCCTGAGAACCGCTTCCCCTTTTTGTTCTGGTCCCTGCTGCGCTCTGTGTCACTGTGTCTCCAGTGCAGTAATAGGTGGCGGTGTCTGCAGCTGTCAGCGAGCGGAGCTGCAGCAAGACCTGGTTCTTGGCGGTGTCTGCAGAGATGGTGACTCGACCTTGGAGGGACGGGGAGTAGCTTGTGGCCCCACTATTGTATGGATATACTTGGCCCATCCATTCAAGCCCTTTCCTGGGGGAATGCCGAATCCAGTGCCAATCGTAGCCATGGGTACTAACAGAAAACCCGGAGACAGCGCAGCTCAGTGTGAGGGTCTCTCCGGGCTTCACTGACCCCTGGCCGGACTGGACCAGCTGCACCTGAGAGAGGACACCTGGGGGCAGGAAACAGAGCCAGGAGTTAATTTTAATTCCGGAATGAACTCAGGAGTCTGTCCCTGATTCCCACTCGTGCCCCACGGACACTCACAGCTGGGGCGGCAAGCAGGGCAAGGAAAAGCAGCAGAGGTTCCATTCTCGCTCTCAGTCACTGAGGGAAACTCCCCAACGGGCAGGGCCGGGCAGGTCTGTGTCTGGCAGAGACTGAGGCTCCTAGAGCCAGGGGCTGATATTTAACCCGACAGTTCCGGGCAGGGATTTGCATGCGGGTTCCCCAGGGCGGCAAAGGGGCGGCAGGGGATGAGCGTTCAGCACATGGCAATGTCCCCTGGAGGGCAGGTGCCCCCTTTATACACCATAGAGGCCGGGCGCTCAACTCAGCTCAGCTGCAATGTCAGAAGGTGGTTGAGGGGAAGAAAGAGGCGCCGAGTACCGGGCACTGGGCTGGCGCCAAGATGGAACCGAGGGTTTCACATAATGGGGATATAGTAGAGGGGAACCCAATAGCCAGGGAGGGCTGCCTGGTGGGTGGAAGAGAGACACGCCCCTTCATACCGCAGGGTGTGATCCAACCCCATTGAAACATGTGCCTGCCCACCCCTGGAGCAGGGGCAGCTCCAGAATGTTCTGGGCAAAGAAACTAAAAACCAGAATCCAGATGCAGGGTCGCTCCCATCGAGATTGTCCGGGGATCGTAGGGCAGGGAAGCAGCCCTGGCTGCAGGGGGTGGGGTGAGAGGCAGGCTGGTGTTGGGCACCAGAGCCTGGCCCTGCCTTCGTAAAAGGGGAGGAGCTGGGGCATGGGAAGAAGAGGCAAATTCTGGTCCTGTTTTCTAGACTTTTAATCATCTGTGTTGCTCTTCTCTGGACTTTTTCCATCCTATCCACAGTGATCCTGACATGTGGTGCCCAGAACTGGACACAACACTCCCGGTGTGGCCTGGTCAGCGCAGAGTAGAGCGAAATAATTACTGACTGCTCCTGTCTTGCTCACAACACTCCTGAGAAATGTTTGCTTTGTTGGTAACAGTGACAGGCTGTCAGCTTCTGTTTGACTGATGCCTCGGGGGACATTTCCCCTTCTGTGTGGGGGCTGGATTGTTCCCTCCTACAGGCCACTTTGCCTTTGTCCTTATTGATTTTCATCCTCTTTACTTCTGACCATTGTTCGTTCTGAAGTACAGCCTCTCCTCCAAAGCACTCATGAGCCCTCCCCTCTGATTTCCCCTGCACACTTTATCAGCGCCCTCTGTCTGCCATTCTCTAAATCAGTGGTTCTTAACCTTACCCTGCACCCCTTATCTTAGATGTAAAGTCGGTCAGTTCTTTAAATCTAAGATATATCACACAACTCTGGCATGTCTCTGTGACGTAGTGGGGGCTGTCTGCTCTGTAACCCGGTGTCCCCTGCGCTGTGCTGTGTGATTCCCAATGACTCATCCACATGTGTATTAGCCCAGACACCTAGGCCCAGCCTAACCAGCTAACAAGGCTCTTCCCAGGAGAGGAGGCAGAGACGAACACCTGGTTTGGGGGCACGGTCTGGGAGCCAGGCAGTTGCTGGCTGGGAAACCTGAGGAACAGCCTGAGCTGAGGGCTGAGGATTTAAGGCGGGGAAGGGGAATGGATTCCCTACGCAAAGGGTCTGAGGCATCCTGGCCCTGACTCCTGTAACCACATTAGGTCTGTGCTGTGCTGTATCCTGGAGAAGCAATAAACCCTCCTCTCTACTCTACTGGCTGGCAGAGTCTGTTCTGGTTGCTATGGGGCTGCAGCATTGCAGGGAACCCCGACGCGCCGCCACAGTGTCGCACCCCAAGGGGGTGGTGCACCCCAGGTTAAGCAAATCATCCAGTTCAGTCCGGCTCTGAAAGTCATACCAATGACACACAGAATTGAGCTGCAGCCAGCTGAGAGTTACGTCTGGGCCTGGTACCCAGCGCAGTGAGTTCCAGTCCGAGGACTCGTTAGCAATGCCAACGTTTTAATTAATCCCAAGGCCCCTTTCACCCTATGGGGTGCTGGGCCGGGCTGGGATAACACATCTACAGAGATTAATCACCACGTCTGCCCCCACATCCCGGCTCCCCAAGCGAGGTGCCCACCAGGAAGGGCAGGGAATGAAACCGATTAGCGGAATCCTGGGGGCCTTATTAGACCTGCCGGGCTGGGACACCAGCAAATGGCTGGATGAGCTCACTGCTGGAAACCCCGAATGTAGGGGCCTGTCCCGCTCCCTTCCCTCTGTGCGGTGTCTGTGACTTTGTCTCCATTACAGGGCGTCCCCCATGGAGCCAGCCCCCACCAACCCCAGGGCGCAGGTGCACAGTGCAGGTGTCTGGCGAGGCCTGTGCCCACCCCACTGCCCTGGCTAGGGAGGGAGCAGGTTTGCTTGAGTCCAATCAGTCATAACGCGCTAAGGGCCCTTGCTCCTGGCGGTGCAAAGGGGAGGGGAACAGAACCCGCCCATGGCCCGCGAAGATGCAGACTGACGTCCCTCCCAGTGAAGGTGGGGAGGTGGAGGTGGATAACCCTACCCCTGGATGGGTCACTTAGACAGTAAGCTCCGCAAGGCCGGTCTGGCTCGCTCTGTGTCTGCTCAGAACAAGAGTGTCAGGGTCTGCTGGGGGAGGTTGGGGGCTGCCCAAAATGGCTCAGTTCTCTACACTATTCAGCATCTCTGCTGTCCTGCCGCAAGGGCTGCGCTGTGGTGTACGGGATGGATGGTGTCTCCATCTGCACAGCGGGGGATGTCACCCCCACCCGTCCCCACTCCACTGCACGACCACCATCCCTGTGCGCACAGAGAGGGGCCAGGAACAGGCGGACACACACCCAGGAGAAAGTTCGGCTGGACTAGAGGCCTCCAGCCCAACCTCTGGCCCAGCTCTCTGCTATTTCACCCACGGGGATTCTCTGGCTTGTGCCACAGGACAGCAGAGCCCAGATGAGCATCAACATCCCAGCCCCCCAAACAGTGCAGGGCGTAGAACAGGCATCTCATGGCTTCGTCCTCTGGTGGAAAACTACACGGCTTCTTCAGTCCCAATGGTGTTTCTCCTGACTCACACCCATGTGTAGGGCGGGCAGAAATAGCCCCAGTGAACCCAACGGAGCCCCCAGGAGTCAGGCCAGGGGGCCGACAGCAGAATCCAGGCCCAGTGGAGCTGGGGATTGGGCCCTGCCGGCTCTATGGCCCTGACAGTAGTTACCATTCCGAGTGCCTGGCCCCGGGGGGGTCTGGGCATCTCCAAAGCGAGGCCGAAACTCTGTTACTTAGCGACTCTGCCGAGGGCTCAGCCAGGAGTCCAGTGGGGATTCAAGGCTGGTCCCGAGGGCCCCAGAGGACATTTAAGGCCCAGGCAGAGCCGGGAGGCTGTGGGAAGCTTTGGGCTTGGCAGCAGCACGGGGCGAGACGCAGGGGCAGCCCAGGCCAGGTTGGCAGTGGATTAGGGTGGGTCCTGGGTGGGTCCCAGCTGCCCTGGATGAGGGGCGCTGGGCAGGGATGGGAAGGACACGGGATTGGGCCACAGGAGTCCCAGCCGGGACAGAAGGGAAGAATCCCAGTCAGCTGGAGCCGCCTCTGCCCATGCAGCCAGTGTTAGGCTCTTTCTTCGGTACCGATCCTCTCGCCCTGCCCCTCGGTCTCTGCCTGTCTCTGGCCTGGCCCCGCCACACCCCCGGGGCTTGTCAGCCAGGGGTGTTCTGTAGAGAACCATCCACCCAGTCCCCTGCCCCCTGCCTGGGCAGCGCCTGCCTCTGGGCTGCGTCTCTGTGTCACTGATCTCTCTCTCCTCGTCTGCCATAACCCCACCACCAGCCTCTGCCCTGCAGCCCTGCCCTCCAGCATGAGGAATCTCCCTGCAAATGCCACTAGACTCTTCACCATCTGGGGTAACATCTGCACAGCCCAGCCTGCTGACCTCAGCCAAGCAGATGAGAAGCTGGAGCGGGGGTGGTGGTGCCTGGAACAATGTCTATAGTGAGGGTGGGGGGAGAGGGCTGAGACATACTGAACCAAACTGAGAACCTGTGTATGACGGGAACCACATTAAGTTAGCGTCTCTCTCAGCAGCCCTGGATTCAGCTCCTCTGGCTGGGCTGCCCCCTTTTCCTTCTCCCTCCGACCCCAAAATAGCCCCCAGGACTCCCATCTTTCCCACATTCATCGCTTTGCACGTTCCCTCCTCACACCCAAATACCCTTGTCCTGCCTGCTTTGTGCCCCTTCTCTGAGGCCCCATCCCTGCTCACTCCTTCCATTCCCCATCCTCCCTCACTTTCACTAGGCTGGGGCAGAGGGTTGGGTTGCAGGCTCTAGTAATGGATTAAGGGATTTGGAGTATGAGAAGGGCTCTGAGCTGAGCTTGGGGCAGGCAGTTGGGGTGCTGGAGGTGTTCTAGGTGCAGGCTCTGGGAGGGTGTTTTGATGCTGGGGTGCTCGGGGCTATAGCAGGGACTTACGGTGCGGGGGGGGGTTCATGACTGGGGTAGGCTTACAGGATGTGGGCTCTGACTGGGCACCACTTACCTCAGGGGGCTCTCTGGTGGTGGTGCAGTGGGGCTAAGGCAGGCTCATCCCTGCCTGGCCCTGCACCACTCCCAAAAGCAGTCAGAAAACTCTCTTCCAAGTCCTGTTGTGCCCCCTGCCCTGCTCTGTGGAGATAGGATACAGGGTGGGAGAGAGGGCACCTTGACATCAGCACTCCTCCTTTCCCTCCCCTGCCCTGCACAGCAAGCAGGACGCTCCTGGTTGTGGAAGGAGGCAGCTCCAAGGCAAAGGGGAGGAGGTGCACAGCAGTAGGGTGGAGGGGCAGCTGAAGTGCAAGCACTTGATAGTCTCTTGGCCAAATCAGTCAGGATCCCCTGTGAGAAGCTCCAAGATCTACCACTAGATCCCAATCTACTGGTTGGTGACCACTGTCCTAAACAATCTCTCCATTGCACACCAGGGCCAGCCCTATGCAGAGAGGTCCCAGAGGGGCAGCTATGTTGGTCTGTGTCTGCAAAAATGAGGAGTCCCGTGGCACCTTGAAGTTCAGCCGATTTATTTGGGAATAAGCTTTTGCAGGCAAAAACTGCTTCATCAAATGCATTCAGCCCTTTTGGGTGTTTATCACTGTCGAACCTTAGGGTTTGGCTGTAGACAATGGATCATATGATGTGTCCTGGATCAAAGCTAGAGGCATGCAGGTAAGAAGAGAGGTCAGGTTTCCAGTTTAGGCTGGAATTTATGTGACCATCGTTTCTGTGTACGGGACACCAGGCATTTGAAAAAGTGATTTTTACCCCCAAAACCCAGGTGCATCTACACTGCATGACTATTTGGGGATACCACAGGTATCCCAAAAGAGCTACCCCACATCTCAACAAGCCACCTATTATTTCAAAATAACGGGTGTGCTACTTCAGCATTTTTAAGGGATGTCTCAAAATAGGAGGTTATTTTGAAATTTGGCTGTTTAGATCAGCCACATTTCAAAATAAGCTATTTGTGTATTTTATTTTGAATTTAAGGTGCTATGTGGATGCACTTTAAGGTGCCATGGTCTTCCAGTTTCTGAAGAGAGGGTGAGAGAGAGAACCACTCCCCAGCTGTTAGCCGCAAACAGAAGGCTCCGTGGGACTGTGGTGAACAGGCTTAGAGAGAACATGACTCAAGAAATTGTAATTGTACAAGGAGAGAAGAGAAGAAACCTGCGCAGAGCAGACCACATGAGATTCTTATAGAATTGGATGATCCACTGTGTCTGGACTCTCTTGACTCTGATATCCACAGCACCCTTCTGTTCTCTCACCATGCTCAGTGCCCACACAGTGAGGCCCTGCCCCCAACTGGCATTACAAGGACAAGGAAAGCGATTCCAGGGGACAGTGGATGGAAGGGGAGCATTGTAGCTACAGGGTGATGGGTCTTTTTGTTTCTGTAACTCACTGGCTGTATTTCTCTCCCTTTGTCCCAGGAAGGAGACCCAAATGGGGCTGGTGAATCACACCCAGGTGACTCATTTCATCCTCTTAGGGATCCCCAACACCGAAGGCTTCAGACCATCCTCTTCTTCACCTTCTTAGCCTTCTACCTCTGCACCCTGCTGGGCAACCTGCTCATCTTCTCAGTCATCCTCGCCGACCCCCGTCTGCACACCCCCATGTACTTCTTCCTCTGCAACCTCTCCGTGCTGGACATTGGCATCTCTTCCAACATCATCCCCAAATTGCTGGCCAGTCTCTGGGCCAACAGCAGAGCCATCTCACTGGGTGGGTGCATGGCCCAGGTCTTCTTTGTTCACTTCCTGGGTAGCACCGAGTGCCTGTTCTTCACCGTCATGGCCTTTGACCGGTACATGGCCATTTGCTACCCGCTGCGCTACCTGCTGATAATGAACTGGCGGGTGTGTGCCCTCCTGGCCACCGGCAGTTGGATCGCCAGCTCCTTCCATGCCACCGTCCTCACCAGCCTGACCTTCACGCTGCCCTACTGCGGGTCTAACATGGTGGACTCTTTCTTCTGTGACATCTTCCCCGTGGCCAAGCTGGCCTCTGCAGACAAGTACATCTTGGAAACTGTGGTCTTCACCAACACTGGGGTGGTGCCCATGAGCTGCTTCGTCCTCATCCTCGCCTCCTACATCAGGATCATCTCCTGCATCCTGAAGATGAACGCAGGTGAAGGGAGGCGCAAAGCGGCCTCCACTTGCACCTCCCATCTGGCCGTGGTGACCATGTTCTTCGGGCCCTGCGCTTTGATCTACACTCACCCAGAGATGAGTAAATTGCTGGTGACCCCTGTGAACATTTTTGGCAACCTGGTCATGCCCATGCTGAACCCGGCCATCTACACGCTGCGCAACAAGGAGGTGAAAGCGGCTCTGAAAAAACTTAGTGGGGTCAGAGGCCTGCCGGTTGATGTGCAGCAGGTGTAGGATGTCAGTCTGTTTGCAAACCCACCTATAAATACATCGGCATGGCGCCTCAGTGACTCTCCCTTCACCCATCCCAATACAGCCCCATGTATCTCTCTGGAGCTCTATCTGCCATAGAAATGCGTCTACAATCCCGAGCTGTCCGCCACGCTGTCAGGCTGACATTTTCAACACTGCCCGAGGGACAGTTTGCACTAGAATGAATCGGAACTGGAAGAACCACAAACTTTGTAGAGGTCTCTGAAAATCTCAGCCTCATAGAACAGATCTGTAGAGCTCGAACTCTTTCCATCCATCATTATAAGGCAGGATTTCCACTGCCAGGATTCTCATGGCTGCTGTGTGCATCCTCTCCAAGCAATCAGCCCCTGGCTTGAGTTGTGCATGCCAGACCGGGGCAGAGTATTCAACCGGTGCTGGCACCAGAGGCGAAACCGCCTCTCTCCTACTTAGAAATCTCCCTTTGTGTGTCCCAGGGTCACTTGAGCTGTGTGGCCCCAGTTTTGTACTGGGAGCTCTTGTTCAGCTACGTCTACACTCGTGCGCTGCGGGGGGCAGCTGGAGTCTGCCTGCTGGTGTCTTTGCACTGGCCTGGGAGCCAATGTCCAAAGAGCCACAAGCCCAGCCACAACCGGGAATGGAAGGTCAGTTCACACACGGTGCACATCGATTTTAAAATCGAGGTGGCTGCTAATGTGCAATAGGCCACCTCCTTTGATCTCCAATCTCTGGGCTCTGGGTTGCCCTAGAAGCAAAATCAGGGACAGCTGGTGGTTATAGTGATTAGTAACTGAAAACTATCAATTCAACACAACTACATTTGAATAGTCCATGGGAATTATTTGCAGAATGTTATGTTGTGACTAAGACAAAGGCTTGTCCCACAGGAAATCTGGTTTCAAGTCCCATCTGGGCAGAGGAATCTCTGCTTGCCCTTGAGTGTGTCACGAAATTGCTTTGTGCCTCAGTTTCCCCATTTGTTATACATGAATAATTACATCCTTTGTCAATCTCAGCTATTCGATGTATATCGCATTCAGGCAGTGGCAGTGGCAGGGGGGTCCCAGGTGGGGAGGGTGTGACGGCGCGTTGGGGTCCCCTGACTCCTGCACCCCTGTAATGGCCCGAACAGACTCCACCAGCCCGTAGAATGGAGGAGTTTATTCCTTCTCCAGGATACAGCACAGCACAGCACAGCACCGATGTAATCTGGTTACAGGGCAGGTCTAGGATGCCTCAGCCCCCCTTGAGATGGGGGAGACTGGGCCCTTAAATCCCAGCCCCTGGCTTAGGCTGGTTCCTCCATGATCCCAGACAGAAACTAACTCACTCTTCCAGCCCTGCCCCAGCCAGGGCAGCATTCCACCTTCCTTTGTTTCTCTCCCTGGGGGTAGCTGGTCAGACAGGTTGAGAGACCCTCTTGCATAATGACTCATCCTTCTGGGCTGTGGTACCGATGGCAGCCATTGGGGATTACCACAGAGCCAGCATAGGAACTAGCCAGATACCCCCACTACGTCACAGTTCTCCTCCGAGAGCGAACTGAGCAGGGTCACTCCGCCGTGACCTAGGGAAGTTCGGGTCCTCTGCGTGGGAACCCGCCCTGGGGACATGGGGTGCTCCCTTGACTCGGGCCGGCCGTGGCAAGGCCCCACATGAACTGGCTTCCTCTGTCCACTCGCTGCACCGCCTCCAGGGCGACTGGCACAGGCCTGTCCTCTGTGGTCGCACTCCACCCTTCCGCTGGCCTTGATCTCTGGCCAGGGTCTCTCGGCCGGGCCATGAGCCCAGCGAGCCTCCTCTGACAGCCAGGGCGGCCTCCACCCCGACGCCCATCCCGGGGTCTTCCTCCCATAACTCTCTCAGCAAGCCCAGAGGCTCCTCTATACAGGGTAGGGGCCCTGAGCAGCTTTCTCCCGTCTTGGGCCTTCCCGCCTCTGGCAGGAGTCGCAGGACCGGCAGTACCGCTGCACGGCTGCAAATATTCCCGGCCAGTAGAAGTGTTGAGCAGCCTCAGCCGGGTGCTCCGGATCCCCGGTGGCCCGCAAAGGGGACATTATGGGCCAAATACAGCAGCTTGAGGTGATACTTTGGGGGACGACCAGCTGCCGCTGGACCCCATGCCCTCACCTTCCTGGGGGAAGCCATTCCCGAACAGGAATCCCCGCTCCCACAGGAATCTCTCCTGGCCTCCTCTCCCAGGGGCTGAGCTGTACGGAGGCCAGCCTCGTCCCTCAGCCTCTGCAAGGAGGGGTCTGCCTGCACCTCAGCCTGGAATTCAGCCGCTGGGGCAGGGATCGACCTGTTCCCCACCTTTGCCTAGGTCCGGGGTCCCAGCTTGGCTGGACCCCGTGTCCACGGTGATGGGACCCTGGGGACCCTGCCAGGAGTCCTTCCTGATCCAGGTTGCCAGCCCTCGCTGGCTCTGGCTCGGGCGGTGACTAGAGCCCGCTGGGATTCCTGGGGCCACCTCCAGGTCATTCCCCATCAGCACCTCGGTGGGCAAGTGCGGGTGCACCCCACTTCCTTGAGACCTTCCTTGGCCCCCATTTCAGATGCACCCTGGCTACAGGCACCTTAAACGGGACCCGCCTATGCCCTTCAGGGTCAGCTGCGTGGGGT
The DNA here is from genome assembly GCA_019425775.1 of Rafetus swinhoei. Lineage (NCBI taxonomy): Eukaryota > Metazoa > Chordata > Testudines > Trionychidae > Rafetus > Rafetus swinhoei. The sequence continues at coordinate 730,606 of CM033433.1, read as the reverse complement.
AGTATCCGGTCTGGGGCCACTATGTCAGATCGGGCCAGCCACCTCCGCCCCCGTGTCCCAGAAACCCGTCACCTTCCTACCATCCACCTCCAGGGGTATGAGGCACTCGCTCCGCAGGGGCCGTCCTGCCCCCACCCGGTACACGGAGAAATCCGCCTCCCGAGGGTCAGACCTCCCAGGGGGGGTGCACTGAGCATCCTTCCCCCCACTCTGAGCTGAGGTTTGCCTGCCAGCCCCTGCCTCTGGGGCAGCCTGCCCTTCCTCCAGCCCCAGCCAGTTAACCTGGAAAGTCCCAGGTCATGGGACCTGGTGCACTGAGCCCTCTTGTGGCCTTTTTGCCCACAGCGATGGCAAGTTAGGCTTTGGGCTGTCTCTGTCCAGGCCCTGGCTGGTTCTCTGGGGCACAGACGTCCTGTTCCTTGGGCTCGCCTCGTAGTTGACTCCTCCGTCGCTCAGCCGACATCCGGTCTCTGTGCGATTCCCTTTCTCTCCGGGACTCCCGTTCACACCCGGACCGGCTCTCCGTGAACTCATCTGCCAGTCTCCCGGCCTCCTGGGGTCTCTGGTCTTCGGTCCTTGAGCCACAGCCTCAATCTGGGTGGGCATGCTTCATAGAACTGCTCCATCATGAACAGCTTGAGCAGCCCTCTGCAGTCTGGGCTCGACTCCAGACACCCACTTGCGGCAGTATTGCGCCAGGCGGGAGGCCAGGTCCACATAGGTCTCCGTGGCTCCTTCTGCACCTCCCGGAACTTCTTCCTGTACATCTCGGGGTCAGCCCGAACTTGTGCAGCAGGGCCTCCTTGACTCGGTTGTAATCCCTGGCTGTAGGTCCTCCAGCTGATTGAGCACCCCGGCAGCTTCCTGGTTCAGTGCGGGATGAGCTCCTGCAGCCAGTCAGCTGGGGGACCCGTTGCAGTCCACAGGCCCTCTCAAAGGAGCTGAGGAACCCATCTACATCGCCCATGTCCTTCAATTGGGCCACCACGAGCTTCTCCAAGCGTCTGGCCGCCCTGGGCCCTTGGGGCCCGCCCGCACTTGGCGCAGCTGGGGCCCCGCCACTTCTCCGCTCTGCCATGGCCAGCTCATGCTGCCGCTGCTCTCTACGGTCCTGGACTTCCAATTCCTTCATCTGCAGCTGGATTTCTAGCCGCCGCAGCTCCACTGGGCTGGACCTCCTCGGCGGACTACGGCTTGCAGTGCTCCTGGGAGGCAGTCCGGTCTCTTCGGCGGCCTCCAGCACTCCGCCTCTCCGAGCCTGACACGCCCCAGTGGGGTCTGGCTGCTCCCACGGGACAGGATCCCAGCCCTGTGGCTGGGCATTCTCTTCCAGCCGGGCAATCAGCTGGGCCTTGCTGCGCTCCGCACAGGCAAGCCCCTCTCTGCACAGCTTCACCAGCTCTGCCTTCAGGAATTGGGTGTAGGCCATCTCCCGCTGGTCCTCGGTGCAGACTCACCAGTCTAGTGCTGCTGCGCCCACGATTCTCAGGAACCGCCGCTCTGTTTCCAGCACGCCTGGTTCCACGGCTCTTGCTTCTACTGCGCCTTGTCGCCGCCGCTGGATGCTCCATCCACGGGGTGCAGTGCATCCCACTCCTGACACCAGTGTGACGACGCGTTGGGGTCCCCTGACTCCTGCACCCCCGTAATGGCACGAACAGACTCCACCAGCCCGTAGAATGGAGGGAGTTTATTCCTTCTCCAGGATACAGCACAGCACAGCACAGCACCGATGTAATCTGGTTACAGGGCAGGTCTAGGATGCCTCAGCCCCCCTTGAGATGGGGGAGACTGGGCCCCTAAATCCCAGCCCCTGGCTTAGGCTGGTTCCTCCATGATCCCAGACAGAAACTAAACTCACTCTTCCAGCCCTGCCCCCCAGCCAGGGCAGCATTCCCCCTTCCTTTGTTTCTCTCCCTGGGGGGTAGCTGGTCAGACAGGTTGAGAGACCCTCTTTGCATAATGACTCATCCTTCTGGGCTGTGGTACCGATGGCAGCCATTGGGGATTACCACAGAGCCAGCATAGGAACTCTGTTGAGTAAAGGGAAAATTGGGCCTGCAAAGTAGAGTTTCAACCTGGCTGGCCATATTTAATGCAGCTTCCTTCAGTGCACAGAGCCTGGTATTTGGCTGGCTCTTAGCAGGTCACCTGAGCAGGAGCCCTTCCCTGCCATGCTTTCCAGGATTGGGGGACAGGAATTTGCACTGGTTGAGCACAAAAGAAAGCATTTTAAAGCCAGGACAATGAAAGCCCACTGCTTTTCTGGTGAATTTATTCATACAGCAGATGGCACTTGTTAGACTCAGTGGCTCCATTTTTATTCCATAGTCTGGTGCTGGCAGGCATCCATATTCCCATTTTGCCCTGACAGGCAGCCCAGGCTCAGGCCAGTCTGACATTCATCAGGACTGTCCTCTGCAAAGTGACTGGGGGGAGAGGGAGAGCAAGCACCAGATCCAGTCAGTCAGTGTGAGGCACATTGGGGTTTCCATCCCCTGCACCCCGTAATGGCACGGACAGACTCCACCAGTCAGTAGAATAGAGGGAGTTTATTGCTTCTCCAGGATACAGCAGCACAGAGCATGTAATCTGGTTACAGGGCAGGCCTAAGATGCCTCAGCCCCCCTTGAGATGGGGGAGCCTGGGCCCCTAAATCCCAGCCCGTTGCCTGAGGCTGCTTCCTCCATGATCCCAGCCCGAAACCTAACTCACTCACTTCCAGCCCTGCCCCAGCCAGGGCCCTCCCCCTTTTCCATTGTTCCGCTCCTGGGAGATAACTTCGTCAGACAGGTTCGAAGCCCCCTTGCATAATGACTCATCCCCTGCCCTGCTGGGTGTGCAGACAGCAGCCAGTAAGTTACTCACAACCCAAGCCTAGCAACCAGCAAGGTACCAAGATACGTCACAGTTCTCCCCCTCCAGGCGAACTGAGCAGGGTCACTCGGCTCTTGACCTGGGAAGATTCGGGCCCTCGCTATGGGACAGTGCGCCGGCGATGATGTTGGCGCTCCTCTTGATGTGGATCACTTCCATGTCGTAGTCCTGCAGGAGCAGGCTCCACCTCAGCAACTTGGCGTTGGTCCCCTTCATCTGGTGCAGGCAGGTCAGGGGCAGTGGTCGGTGTACACTGTGAAACGCTGGCCAAACAGGTATGGCTGCAGCTTTTGCAGGGCCCACACCATCGCTAGGCATTCCTCTCTACGGTCGGCGTAGCTCCCTCCCGGGGCAGCAGCTTCCTGCTCAGGTACACGATGGGGTGGCGTTCCCCCTTCTCGTCAGCCTGCATCAGCACCGCCCCAGCCCGGTGTCCGGCGTTAGTAAACCACGATAAAGGGCTTGTCAAAGTCGGGTTTACCAACACTGGGGCCTTGACCAGGGCTTCCTTCAGTGCACAGAGAGCCCTCTGGCACTGCTCTGTCAGACCACCTGTCTGGCCTCCCCTTCCTGCACAGCTCTGTGATCAGGGCAGCGATGGAGCTGAAGTTGGGCACAAACCTCCGCAGTACCCGCCATCCCAATGAAAGCCTGGACCTGCTTCTTGGTCTGGGGTACAGGCCAGTCTCTGATGGCCTCCACTTTGGCCGGCTCTGGCTTCAAGCAGCTGCTCTCCACCTTATGGCCCAGGTAGGACACTTCGGCCATTCCAACCTTGCACTTCCCAGCCTTTACGGTCAGCCCAGCCTCCTGCAGCTGATCCAGTACCTGGCTGACCTGGGCCACGTGGTCCTCTCAGGACTGGCTAAAGATATAGATATCATCTATGTATGCTAGGGCACAGTTCTCCATTCCCCGCAGCAGCTGGTCCACCAGACGCTGGAAGGTGGCTGGTGCCCCTTTGAGGCCGAAGGACAGGACCAGGAACTCATAGAGCCCCAGCGGGGTGAAGAAAGCCGATTTCAGTCTGGCTTCCTGGTCTAGTGGCACCTGCCTGTAGCCCTTGGTGACGTCCAGGGTGGTGAGGTAGCGAGCTCCCCCCAGCTTGTCCAGGAGCTCGTCGGGCCTTGGCATTGGGTAGGCTTAGGACACCGTGATGGCATTGGGCTTCCGGTAGTCCACGCAGAACAGGATCGACCCATCCTTCTTGGGAACCAGCACCACGGGAGAGGCCCAGGGGCTGGAGGATGGCTGGATCACCCCCAGGGCCAACATGTCCTGGAGCTCTCTCTCCAGGTCCTGGGCTGTTTTCCCCGTGACCCTGAACAGGGAGCAGCGCACCGGGGGGTGAGTGCCCATCTCCACCCGGTGGACAGCCAGGTTGGTGAGACCAGGCTTGTTGGAGAACAGTTGCTGGCAGGAGCGCAGCACCTCTCGGATCTCGGCCTGCTGGGCCAGGATGAGCTGGTTCGAGAGGGAAATTGACTCCAGTGAAGAGTCCTCTCTGGTCCGAGGGAACAGGCCTACCAGGAGATCCTCCCCCTGCTCCTCCCAGGGCTTACACACGGCCAGCACCAAGTTCTCCCAGTCCCAGTACGGCTTCATCATGTTCACGTGATACACCCGCTGGCCACGTGTCCAGCACGTCAACTCCACCACATAGTTCACGTCACTCAGCTGCTTTACAACCTTGAAGGGACCGTCCCAGGCGGCTTGCAGCTTGTTCTTCCGCACAGGGATTAGGACTATCACCTGGTCCCCGGTAGCGTAGGTGCGGGCCCGTGCATTGCGGTCGTACCAGACCTTCTGTTTCCTCTGGGCCCTGCTCAGGTTCTCTTTGGCCAGGCCCACGAGCTCGGCAAGTCTTTCCCGGAACTTCAGGACGTATTCCACAACCGGCTCCCCCTCCAGGGAGGCCTTCCCCTCCCACTCATCTCTCAGTAAGGCTAGGGGGCCCCTCACTCACCTCCCATATAACAGCTCGTATGGCGAGAACCCCGTGGACTCCTGGGGCACCTCCCTGTATGCAAACAGGAGGTGGTGTAGGTACTTGTCCCAGTCCTGCCGGTGTTTGTGCATAAAGATCCTTAGCATCTGCATCAGAATCCCATTGAACCTCTCCACCAACCCGTTGGTCTGGGGGTGATACACCGAGGCCCAGGTGTGCTGGACCCCACACTTCTCCCACAAGCATCGGAGCACAGCTGACATGAAGTTAGATCTCTGGTCCATGAGAACCTCCTGGGGGAAACCCACCCTGCTGAAAATGGTCAGCAGTGTGTCTGCCACCGTGTTTGCCTCAATAGAGGGTAGGGCCACGGCCTTGGGGTAGCGGGTGGCAAAGTCCACCACCACCAGGATGTATTTCTTCCCCGTCCGGGTTGCTTTGTTGAAGGGTCCCACAATATCCATCGCCACTTTATGGAAAGGCTCCTCTATGATGGGCAGGGTCTCAACGCAGCTTTCTTCCTATCTTGGGCCTTCCCACCCGCTGGCAGGAGTCGCAGGACCAGGCAGTACCACCATACTGCTGCAAATATCCCCAGCCAGTAGAAGTTTTGGAGCAGCCTCAGCCGCGTGCGCTGGATCCCCTGGTGTCCCAAGAACAGGATGTCATGGACCAGGTATAGCAGCTTGCGATGCACCTTTGGGGGACCACCAGCTGCTGCTGGAGCCCCCACTCCCCTACCTTCCCAGGGGGAAGCCATTCCCGGTACAGAAATCCCCTCTCCCACCCAGAACTTCTCCTGGCAATCTCCTCCTAGGGATTGAGCTGCACCCAGGTCGGCCCGGTCCCTCAGGGCCTGCAAGGAGGGATTCGCCTGCACCTCCGCCTGGAATTCAGCGGTGTGTTTCCCCCCACTGCCTAGGTCCGACTCCATGTCTGCTGGCACAGGGCCCTGAGCCCCCTGTCGGGGAACCTCCTTGAGTTCCGGGTTGCTGGCCCCCCGCTGGCTCTGGCTACGTGTGGTGACCAGGGTCCTGTGGGGTCCTTCTGGCCACTCCTCTAGGTCACCCCCCATCAGCACCTCGGTGGGCAAGTGCGGGTGCACCCCCACTTCCTTGGGGCCCTCTTTGGCCTCCCATTTCAGATGCACCCTGGCTATGTGGTACCTTAAATGGGGTGCCGCCTATGCCCTCAGGGTCAGCTGAGTGTTGGGCAGCATACAGTCTGGGGCCACTATGTCGGGTCCGCCAGCATCACCTCCGCCCCATGTCTCAGAAACCCGTCACCTTCCTACCATCCACCTCCAGGGTGTGAGGCACTCGCTCCACAGGGGCTGCCCTGCCCCACCCAGTACACGGAGGAAACTGCCTCCCGTGGGTCAGATCTCCTGGGAGGTGCACTGAGCATCTTTCCCTCACTCTGAGCTGCAATTTGCCTGCCAGCCCCTGCCTCTGGGGCAGCCTGCCCTTCCTCCAGCCCCAGCCAGTTAACCCTGGACAGTCCCAGGTCATAGGACCTGTTCTTGTGCCTGGTGCATTGAGCCCTGTTGTGGCCTCGTTGCCCACAGCGATGGCAAGTTAGGTTCTGCGGGCCCTTTTGGGTCGGGCCCTGCCCGGTCCCTGGCTGGTTTTCTGGGGCACCAATGACTGGTCCTGGTCCCTGGGGTTCACCTTGGAGGGCCCTCTCTCCGTCGCTCAGCCGAAAACTGGTCTCTGCGCAATTCCCTTTCTCTCTGGGACTCCCGTTCACACCCAGACCGGCTCTCCGTGAACTCATCCGCCAGCCTCCCAGCTTCCTGGGGGTTCTCCAGACTTCGGTCTTTGAGCCATAGCCTCAGGCTAGGTGTGCATGCTTCATAGAACTGCTCCATCATGACCAGCTTGAGCAGTTCCTCAGCGGTGTGGGCTCAGACTCCAGATACCCACTTGCAGCAGTATTGCGCCAGGCGGGAGGCCAGATCCACATAGGTCTCCTGTGGCTCCTTCTGCACCCCCTGGAACTTTTTCCTGTACGTCTCGGGGGTCAGCCCGAACTTGTGCAGCAGGGCCTCCTTGACTCAGTTGTAATCTCCTGGCTGTAGGCCCTCCAGCTGATTGAGCACTCCAGCACTCTCCTGGTTCAGCGCGGGGATGAGCTCCTGTAGCCAGTCAGCTGGGGGGACCCGTTGCAGTCCACAGGCCCTCTCAAAGGAGCTGAGGAACCTGTCTATGTCACCCATGTCCTTCAGTTGGGCCACCATGAGCTTCTCCAAGCGTCTGGCCGCCCTGGGACCCTGGGGCCCCTCCCCATTCAGCGTAGCCAGGGCCCTACCACTTCTCCGCTCTGCCATGGCCAACTCATGCTCTCACTGCCTCTCGATCTTGGTGCTCCTTCTCTTGGTCCTCTACTTCCAACTCCGCAGCTGGATCTCCAGCCACCACAGCTTTGCTGGGTTGGACCCTCCCCTGGGCGGACTACGGCTTGCAGGGTTGCCCTGGGAGGCTGTCCCGTCTCTCTGGTGGGCTCCAGTGCTCCGCCCACCCTCAGAGCCTGACACGCTCCCAGTGGGTCTGGCTGCTCCCCACTGGGACAGGATCCCAGCCCCGTGGCTGGTCATTCTCTTCCAGCCATCCAATCAGCTGGGCCTTGGTTGCTTTCCACATAGGCAAGCCCCTCTCTCTGCACAGCTTCACCAGCTCTGCCTTCAGGAGTCAGGCGTAGGCCATCTCCCGCTGGTCCCCTTGGTGCAGACTCACCAGTCTAGTGCTGCAGTGCCCCACGATTCCCAGGATCCGCTTCGCTCTGTCTCCAGCATGCCTGGCTCTAAGGCCCTTGCTTCTACTGCGCCTTGTCACTCGCTGCTAGAAGCTCCATCCATGGGGTGCCATATATCCCACTTCTGACACCAGTGTGGCGGCGCTTTGGGGTTTCCCCCGCCTCCTGCACTCCCGTAGTAGCACGAACAGACTCCACCAGTCAGTAGAATAGAGGGAGTTTATTGCTTCTCCAGGATACAGCACAGCACAGATGTAATCTGGTTACAGGGCAGGCCTAGGATGCCTCAGCTGCCCTTGAGATAGGGGAGCCTGGGCCCCTAAATCTCAGCCCGTTGCCTAGGCTGCTTCCTCCATGATACCAGACAGAAACCCAACTAACTAACTTCCAGCCCTGCCCCCAACCAGGGCTCCACTCCGCTTCCTTCCCATTGTTCTGCTCCTGAGAGGTAACTCGTCCGACAGGTTCGGAGCCCCCTTGCATAATGACTCATCCCCTGCCCTGCTGGGACGTGCTACAGACAGCAGCCAGTGGAGGTCACCCACAGCCCCACCGCCCAGCATAGCAACCAGCAAGGTATCCACACTATGTCACACTTGCCCCATGAGAAAGAAAGAAAATCCTTTGTGGTGACACCCCTGAAACATAAGAAAGAAAGAAAGACCCTTTTCTTGTGGGGCACGGCCTGGAGGTGACACCCCCGGAAACCCTCACAGCCCGGGGCTGGGCACTCACCTGGTTGCACTGGATCTCCCTGGCAGTCCCTCCTCTAGTTGCCAGGTGAGGAGAGAGTCCGGGCGGTGGATTCGAGGCTTTAAGTTCCATCGGGACCCCGGCGTCCTAAGAAGGAGCCTCAGCCCCTCGTGTGACTCGAGCCCCCAGCGCGCCCCAGGGCACCGACACCGCCAGAGCTGCCCCGGGGCCCGTCTGTGTCTCTCGCACCGTAACGCAGGGCGGGGTCCGCCGCTCTCAGGCTGAGCTCTTTGTGGATCTGCTGCCCCCTTGTGGCGAACGGGTAAACGCGGATTCAGTAGCCCGGGTTTTTGGCTGATCACCAGCAGGTTTCGTGTAGCTGTGTCTCTCGCACAGTAATAGCGGGCGGTGTCCTCGGGCTTCAGGCCGGTCATTTGCAGATACAGCAGATTGTTGGAATTGTCCCTGGAGACTGTGAATCGGCCTTTAACCGAGTCTGAGTAGCGCGTGGTGCCCGCATCCGTACTAATCTCAGAGACCCACTCCAGCCCCTTCCCGGGCCTCACCCAGCTCATCCAGTAGCTGCTGAAGGTGAAGCCGGAAGCTTTGCAGGAGAGGCGCAGAGAGTCTCCGGGCTTCTTCACATCCCCTCCGGACTCCACCAGCTCCTGAGACCAGGCGCCTGGGAACAAACACGCGACACAAATATTAATATAAAATAGACAAAACAAAATCTCCGTCCACCTCTCCAGCGTATTTAGTTACAAAATACCTGGCAAAGCTCCACCACTAAGATTAAATAGACCCAGAATTTCATTTTCCCCGTTACTAGGGAGCAGAGCTGGCTGGTAACTGTACAGACACCAGGGCTGCGGGAGTCTCTCCGGGTGCATCCTAGGGAGAGACACCAATTTAAACAGGCACCGGTCACCGTCATTTGCATATTCCTCCTTATCAGAGACACAAACGCCTTCCCTGAACGAGCCGAGTCCCTGCCATGGAGTCTCCGGCAGAAGGAGTCTCCTTCCCCCTACCTGTGTGTTTGTGCAGCGCCTGGCACAAGCGCGGGTCCCGGGGCTCTCACAGCGCTGGGGAGACAGGGAGAAATGACGTCACTTAGCTCGTCGTAAATGTCTAGGGGTTCCTGGGAATCGGTTGTGGTGAAGGGAAATATTTTCACTGGCGTTAGTGGGTTTCGGCTCACTTGAGGCGGGGCGCGGGGGCGGGATCCGCGTTTGTTGTGAGCCCGGAGGTGCGAACATTTCTCCGCTCTGATCAGGTTCGGTGGGAATTGCAGCTCCAGGCCCGGGGGCTCAGGGCGGTTTAATTCGATTCGGTTCCCGGATTCTACAGACGCTCAATGCGATTCCTTTACGCCGCTTGGGACACGCGAGCCCCAGTTTGCACCGTGTCTGTAACTCCCGCTCCCCCCTCCCCCGATCCCATCTCCTTCCCGCTGCCCGCAGTGAGTTTGATGCGGTGAGTGGCCGAGGCAGGCAGGTTACAGGGGGCTGGCTCAGGGCGCCCCCACACACACACCACCCCCAGTCCCGGTGTCCCCGCTACCGTTGGGCGGGGGGCGAGGGGGAGCTGCAGCTCCCAGTTCTGAGCCCTGGGTGGGTTGTTCCCGTGTTCTCTGTGCCTAGGGAGCGAGGGGAAAGTGCTGCGGAGCCTGTTGCGTCCCTCTGCCCTGGGCATCCATTTGCCCTCGCTCCTAGTCACAGCCCCCAGGGAGACACCCACCAGGGCCAGGTGAGAGCAGCTGCAACCGCCCAATAGCGCCCCGCTCCGGCCTGCGCGTGGGGCGGTAACAGGACATCGCGGAGGGGCTGGACAATTCCGAGAGGAGGCGCATGCGCGGTGACAAATGCATGCCCTGTGCGGACCCTGATTCATCAGCTCCCCTGGCAGAGAATTTCTTCCTCCCGCCCCTCCCCAACCTCAGGTGGGTTTTGTGGGGCGGAGGGCTAAGGCTAGGAATAAGAGGTCAGTCTTCAGGAGTAAGGGCTCCGCAGTGTCTGGGACTGTCCCTGCTCCCCTCCTTCTATCCGCAGCCAGTGTCTGCTCTGCCGGCCCCAGGAGCAATGGCCCCGCTTGCGTGCTTGATTTGCATATTCCTGGCCCTGAGCCATTTTTAAATTTACAAGCTGGGACTAACTGCCCACATCTCCAAGCAGCAGGAAATGGGCTTTAGAAATAAAGCCCTAGTTCGAACTACCTGTTATTCCTCCTGCAATGAGGTAGTTCAGACTAGGGCTTTATTTCGACCTCCCATTTCTCTGTCCAGTGTAGACTCGGGCAGTTAGTCCAGGCTTGTAAATTTCGAAAATGGCCTCCGGCTGGGAACATGCAAATCAAGCCTGGGATATTTAAATCCCGGGGCTTGATTTGCAATTCCAAATGCCTACATTTGCAGCCCTAATTCGAATCAGTCTGCAAGTGTAGACATACCCACAGGGACTAAGTTATTTGGAAATAATATTACTGTGTAGAGATTTCCCCTTCTCTGCTCCTGCCTCTCTCTGGGGGAGAGGAAAAGAGGCATTAAATGTCCTGAATGGCTGCAGGGAAAGCACCTCCCCTTTTTGTATGGGCCCCCTGTGCTCTGTGTCACTGTGTGATTTGCCGGGTGCAGTAACAGGCGGTGGTGTCTACAGCTGTCAGCGAACGCAGCTTCAGCAAAACCTGGTTCTTGGCCGTGTCTGTAGCGATGGTGTTTCGGCCCTGGAAAGCCGGCGCATAGTTGGTGCCCCCATTGGGTCCATAGATATTCCCCATATATTCTAATCCTTTCTCAGGAGCCTGACGGTTCCAGGCCCAATGGCTGCCAGAAGAGATGGTGTAACCAGACACGGAGCAGGTCAGAGTGACGGTCTCTCTAGACTTCACCTCCCGCAGACCAGACTGGACCAGCTGCAGCTGAGTGAAGACACCAGGGAAAATCAAAGCAGAGGAAAGCAAGAAATAGCCACACAACTAATGTCTGGTTCTGCCCTGAATTCTCTTACGTGCCCCCACGGACACTCAGAGCTGGGGGCGGAGAGAAGGGCGAGGAAAAGCAGCTGAGGTTCCATTCTCGCTCCCAGGCACTGAGGAAACTCCCCATCGGGCAGGTCCCGGCAAGTCTGTGTCTGGTCAGAGACTGAGGCTCCTATTGCCAGCGGCTAGAATTTTACAGGAACCCCAGCAGAGATTTGCATCCGGGTTCCCAGCGGGTATAAGGGACAGCAGAGGAGTGTGTGTTGGGGGGGCGAGCTCAGTACATCGCGATGTCCCCGTTGCATCCTAGAGAGGCCTGTCGCTCGGCTCAGTGCACAGGGAATGGCAGGAGGGGGCTGTGAGTTGCAGTTCGGAGGGCGCAGAGGACCGGGTCCCGCCGTGGGACCCAAGATACGCCTGTGATCAGGTATTTGCTGGCGGGGATTGCTGTAACCCCCCTCATCTGTGGGGGGAACACTTGTTACCAGGCGGTGTCTCTGTCTTGGCGCATTGGCTGCTCCAAAATGTGCCGGGCACCTGCCATGCTACAGACGATGCCCAGTTGGTGCCCAGAGGCGGGAGTCTGTCCTGGGAGGGGCAGTTGGGGAAGGAGCCGCAACTGCAGGGAGAGAGGCTGGTTTCTGCCCCAGAGAGGGACAAACCGCTTTATCGAAGGGGAGTCGGGGGATTAGGTTGTGTCTCATGGAAGCTGCGGCAGAGAGTCGTAGGAGTGCAAAGGACCCGAAGGTGTCCCCTAGGGCAGCGCCCTGCGCTCCTGGAGTGTGACCGATTATCGGGTGTTCCCGGGGCTGCGATTTCAGGGGCAGAGCCACTGGCGGGAGATGGACCCGCTCCCGCTCTCTCTCTGAGGAAGTCAGAGCTGGGTCATTAGCAAGAGTGGCCGGGGAGGGGTGCTCATAGGGAAATAACCTCACATTGGCCCCGCAATCTCTGCTCCCTCCTCGGCACTGACGTGTCCGTTTGGAATCTCCTCTGAGCGGGAGGGTCACATCCGGGAGCAGCTCAAACATGCAAAGGCTCTGGCCGGCGGTAGGACATGAGCCCTGCAAGGCAAAGGTGGAGCGATTGTGACATCACAACGGCCTTTGGCTGATTGGCTAATGCCATTTCAGGAGATAGTGACCTCACAGGGAGACTATGACAACAGCCAGGTGGGACAGGAGCAATCTCAGAGACCTTTGTGGCTTTGCAACAGGAAAGAGATGGTCCCAGATGTGGGCGCAAGCGAAGAGGTGCCTCTATGGAGATTTCTCCCCGCCCTCCCAGAACGGGGGACCCAGGCGGTGGTGACGCAGCATCGCGCTGTTCTGTCTCCTGGCAGGGGGGGTTCCAGAGTCTGGCTGGACACAGAATGTCCCGCTGCTGTTTCCTCTGCCCACTGGCCAAAGGGCAGATGCAGTAACTGAATGGAGAGAGCCCGTCTGTCTGTCTGTCTTTGTCGGCCTGTCAATCTGTGTCTGTCTGTCACATATCCTATGACACAAACACATGGGAACAGATATGCGGTGCTAGTGTAGGATTTCGCGAGTCTTTCCCCTGACCAGATTAACAACCAGGGCCGGATTAAGAAGGGTGAATTATCCCCCCACGGTGGCTGTAGTGTGCAGAGGAGGGGTGGGGGTCTTTTTCCTTCTCAGTCAGGACCCACATCACTGAGGATTTGTTATGTTTTCTGCTTCTCACTTGTGTGCCCCCCCCCACTGATTTTTTGTGGGTCAGCAACCCCTGACCCCAAAAAAAGGTTTCCCAACCATACTGTAGCCCTATAGTCTTCTCTGCTCATGTTTTCCTGTGGCCCTCTGGGAAACAGCAGAGATCTGCGCTCCAAGCCGTTGCTAGTTCAGACCTGATCACACAAAGACACAGGGAGCTGGACCCAGATAACTTTGTTTTTACTTTGCTTGCAAACCCCGTTGCTGGGCGCGGGATTCCCTGTGGAAGTGCTGCCCCCGCGCGGCGCGGGAGAGAACGATTCTGCCGCTGGAGTTTTTGTATCAGCCTGTCGGGATTCCCCTCGCTGCGTGTCTCTAACATACAGTAATAGCGGGCCGTATCCTCGGGCTTCAGACCGGCCATTTGCAGGATCAGGAGGTTGTTGGGGTCATCTCTGGAGACGGTGAATCACCCTTTTACCGAGTCACTGTAGTATGGGCTAGACCCGTGAATCCGGCGAGCCACTCCAGCCCCTCCCGGGAGCCTGTCTGACCCAGCCTATCCAGTAGCTGCTGAAGGTGAAGCCGGAGGCTTTGCAGGAGAGGCGCAGAGTCTCCGGGCTTCTTCACATCCCCTCCGGACTCCACCAGCTGCACCTGGCACCGGGACCCTGGGAACAAAGAAGCGATACGAACATTAGTATCAAAATGCAAATGCAAAATCTTTGTCCTCCTCTGCGACGTGTTGAGCTGTAAGATACCTGGCAAAGCTGCCAAAACGAAAACTAAATAGACCCAAAACTTCATTTCTTTCGTCACTGGGCAGAGCTGACTGGTGACTGCACAGACCTCGGGGCCTGCGGGTTGCTTCACCGGTGTAAATAGGAGCCGGTCACCGTCACTTGCATATTCCTCTCCTTATCAGAGACATAAACGCCTTCCCGTAATGAGCCGAGTCACTGCCATGGAGTCTCTTTCCCAGTCCCTGGCTGATTGTGCAGCGCCTGGTACAGTGCGGGGTCCCCATCCAACAGACGGTCAATAGGATTCTTGCTGCTTTATTCCCCTAGGCCAGTGGTCACCAACCAGGAGATGAGGATCTACTGGTAGATCTTGGAGCCTTTGACAGGTGATCCTGACTGGTTGGCCAAGAGGCTCTGAAGCCCAGCACCACAGCTACCCCTCCCCTCACTGATGTGCACCTCCTGCCCTTTCCCTTGGAGCTGCCTCCCCCGCCAACTCCCAGGAGCCTCCTGCTTGCTCTTCAGAGCAGGTGTGACGACGCGTTGGGGTCCCCTGACTCCTGCACCCCCGTAATGGCACGAACAGACTCCACCAGCCCGTAGAATGGAGGGAGTTTATTCCTTCTCCAGGATACAGCACAGCACAGCACCGATGTAATCTGGTTACAGGGCAGGTCTAGGATGCCTCAGCCCCCCCTTGCGATGGGGAGATTGGGCCCCTAAATCCCAGCCCTGGCTTAGGCTGGTTCCTCCATGATCCCAGACAGAAACTAACCCTCTCTCTTCCAGCCCTGCCCCAGCCAGGGCAGCATTTCCCTTCCTTTGTCTCTCTCCTTGGGGGTAGCTGGTCAGACAGGTTGAGACACCTCTTGCATAATGCCTCATCTCCAGTCCTTCTGGGCTGTGGTACTGATGGCAGCCAGTGGGGTTACCACAGAGCCAGCATAGAAACCAGCCAGGTACCTCCACTACGTCACAGTTCTCCCCTCCGAGAGCGAACTGAGCCGTGACCTAGGGAAGTTCGGGCCCTCGCCACGGGATAGTGCGTCGGCGATGATGTTGGCGCTCCCTTGACGTGGATCACTTCCATGTCGTCCTGCAGGAGCAGGCTCCACCTCAGCAGCTGCTGGCCCCTTCATCTGGTGCAGCCAGGTCAGGGGCTGCAAACAATGATAGCGGCTGCCAAAGTCCGGGCTTACTAACACTAAATTTGACCAGGGGCTTCCTTCAGCTTAATAGAGAGCGCCCTCTGGCAATGTTTCTCATCCAGACCGGCCGCGTGAGGCCCCACACACTGGCTTCCCTCTGTCCACTGCCGCATCGCTCCAGGCGACTCGCCGGGCACAGGCCTGTCCATCTGTAATGAAAGCCTGACTCTGCTTCTTGGTCTGTGGGTAGAGATCAGGCCAGTTAGCAGTGTCACTTTGGTGAGCCACAGACCGGCTCTGGCTTTGTGTTAATGTGCCTGGAGTGAATGCGGCATTCCAACCTTTGCACTTGAAATCCCAGCCCCTGGCTTAGGCTGGTTCCTCCATGATTCCAGCCAGAAACTACTCACTCTTCCAGCCCTGCCCCCAGCCAGGGCAGCATTCCCCCTTCCTTTGTCTCTCTCCCTGGGGGGTAGCTGGTCAGACAGGTTGAGCATAATGACTCATCCCTGTCCTTCTGGGCTGTGGTACCGATGGCAGCCAGTGGGGATTACCACAGAGCCAGCATAGGAACTAGCCAGATACCCCCACTACGTCACAGTTCTCCTCCGAGAGCGAACTGAGCAGGGTCACTCCACTCGTGACCTAGGGAAGTTCGGGTCCTCTGCGTGGAACCCGCCCTGGGGACATGGGTGCTCCCTGACTGGGCCGGCCGCGGTGAGGCCCCACATGAACTGGCTTCCTCTGTCCACTCGCCGCATCGCTCCAGGGCGACTGGCACAGGCCTGTCCTCTGTGGTCGCACCCACCCTTCCGCTGGCCTTGATCTCTGGCCAGGGTCTCTCGGGCCATGAGCCCAGCGAGCCTCCTCTGACAGCCAGGGCGGCCTCCACCCCGACACTCCATCCAGGCGGGTCTCTCCCATAACTCTCTCAGCAAGCCCAGAGGCTCCTCTATACAGGGTAGGGGCCCCTGAGCAGCTTTCTCCTGTCTTGGGCCTTCCTGCCCTCTGGCAGGAGTCGCAGGACCGGCCGTGCACGCTGCACGGCCACAAATATTCCCGGCCAGTAGAAGTGTTGGAGCAGCCTCAGCCGGGTGCTCCGGATCTCCGGTGGCCCGCAAAGGGACGTTATGGGCCAAATACAGCAGCTTGAGGTGATACTTTGGGGACGACCAGCTGCCGCTGGACCCCCATGCCCTCACCTTCCTGGGAGGAAGCCATTCCCGAACAGGAATCCCCGCTCCCACAGGAATCTCTCCTGGCCTCCTCTCCCCAGGGGCTGAGCTGTACGGAGGCCAGCCTCGTCCTCAGCCTCTGCAAGGAGGGTCTGCCTGCACCTCAGCCTGGAATTCAGCCGCTGGGGCAGGGATCGGGACCTGTTCCCACCTTGCCTAGGTCCGGGTCCTGCTTGGCTGGACCTCGTGTCCACGGTGATGGGACCCTGGGGACCCTGCCAGGAGTCCTTCCTGATCCAGGTTGCCAGCCCTCGCTGGCTCTGGCTCGGGAGGTGACTAGAGCCCGCTGGGATTCATGGGGCCACTCCTCCAGGTCATTCCCCATCAGCACCTCGGTGGGCAAGTGCGGGTGCACCCCCACTTCCTTGAGACCTTCCTTGGCCCCCCATTTCAGATGCACCCTGGCTACGGCACCTTAAACGGGACCCGCCTATGCCCTTCAGGGTCAGCTGCGTGTGGGGTAGTATCCGGTCTGGGGCCACTATGTCAGATCGGGCCAGCGTCACCTCCGCCCCGTGTCCCAGAAACCCGTCACCTTCCTACCATCCACCTCCAGGGTATGAGGCACTCGCTCCGCAGGGGCCGTCCTGCCCCACCCGGTACACGGAGAAATCCGCCTCCCGAGGGTCAGACCTCCCAGGGGTGCACTGAGCATCCTTCCCCACTCTGAGCTGAGGTTTGCCTGCCAGCCCCTGCCTCTGGGGCAGCCTGCCCTTCCTCCAGCCCCAGCCAGTTAACCCTGGAAAGTCCCAGGTCATGGGACCTGGTGCACTGAGCCCTCTTGTGGCCTTTTGCCCACAGCGATGGCAAGTTAGGCTTTGGGCTGTCTCTGTCCAGGCCCTGGCTGGTTCTCTGGGGCACAGACGACCTGTTCCTTGGGCTCGCCTCGTAGCTGACTCCTCCGTCGCTCAGCCGAGATCCGGTCTCTGCGCGATTCCCTTTCTCTCCGGGACTCCTGCTCACACCCGGACCGGCTCTCCGTGAACTCATCTGCCAGTCTCCCAGCCTCCTGGGGGTCTCTGGTCTCGGTCCTGAGCCACAGCCTCAATCTGGGTGGGCATGCTTCATAGAACTGCTCCATCATGAACAGCTTGAGCAGCCCTCTGCAGTCTGGGCTCTGACTCCAGACACCCACTTGCGGCAGTATTGCGCCAGGCGGGAGGCCAGGTCCACATAGGTCTCCCGTGGCTCCTTCTGCACCTCCCGGAACTTCTTCCTGTACATCTCGGGGGTCAGCCCGAACTTGTGCAGCAGGGCCTCCTTGACTCGGTTGTAATCCCCTGGCTGTAGGTCCTCCAGCTGATTGAGCACCCCGGCAGCCTCCTGGTTCAGTGCGGGGATGAGCTCCTGCAGCCAGTCAGCTGGGGGGACCTGTTGCAGTCCACAGGCCCTCTCAAAGGAGCTGAGGAACCCGTCTATGTCTCCCATGTCCTTCAATTGGGCCACCACGAGCTTCTCCAAGCGTCTGGCCGCCCTGGGCCCTTGGGGCTCATCTGCACTCGGCGCAGCTGGGGCCCTGCCGCTTCTCCGCTCTGCCATGGCCAGCTCATGCTGCCGCTGCTCTCACGGTCCTGGACTTCCACCTTCATCTGCAGCTGGATTTCCGCCGCAGCTCCACTGGGCTGGCCCCTGCCCTAGCCGGACTACGGCTTGCAGGGCTTCCTGGTAGGCAGTCCGGTCTCTTTGGCGGCCTCCAGCACTCCGCCCCCTCTCCGAGCCTGACACGCTCCCAGTGGGGGTCTGGCTGCTCCCCACGGGGACAGGATCCCAGCCCTGTGGCTGGTCATTCTCTTCCAGCCGGGCAATCAGCTGGGCCTTGGTTGCGCTCCGCACAGGCAAGCCCCTCTCTCTGCACAGCTTCACCAGCTCTGCCTTCAGGAATTGGGTATAGGCCATCTCCCCGCTGGTCCCCTCGGTGCAGACTCACCAGTCTAGTGCTGCTGCGCCCCACGATTCTCAGGAACCGCCGCTCTGTTTCCAGCACGCCTGGTTCCACGGCTCTGCTTCTACTGCGCCTAGTCGCTCGCCGCTGGATGCTCCATCCACGGGGTGCAGTGAATCCCACTCCTGACACCAGTGTGACGACGCGTTGGGGTCCCCTGACTCCTGCACCCCCGTAATGGCACGAACAGACTCCACCAGCCCGTAGAATGGAGGGAGTTTATTCCTTCTCCGGGATACAGCACAGCACAGCACAGCACAGCACCGATGTAATCTGGTTACAGGGCAGGTCTAGGATGCCTCAGCCCCCCCTTGTGATGGGGGAGATTGGGCCCCTAAATCCCAGCCCCTGGCTTAGGCTGGTTCCTCCATGATTCCAGCCAGAAACTACTCACTCTTCCAGCCCTGCCCCCAGCCAGGGCAGCATTCCCCCTTCCTTTGTCTCTCTCCCTGGGGGGTAGCTGGTCAGACAGGTTGAGCATAATGACTCATCCCCTGTCCTTCTGGGCTGTGGTACCGATGGCAGCCAGTGGGGGTTACCACAGAGCCAGCATAGGAACTAGCCAGATACCCCCCACTACGTCACACCAGCCTCCTTCAGCCGATCCAGTACCTGGCTGACCTGGGCCACGTGGTCCTCCCAGGACTGGCTGAAGATACAGATATCATCTATGTATGCTAGGGCATAGTTCTCCATTCCCCTCAGCAGCTGGTCCACCAGACGCTGGAAGGTGGCCGGCGCCCCTTTGAGGCCGAAGGGCAGGACCAGGAACTCATAGAGCCCCAGCGGGTGATGAAAGCCGATTTCAGTCTGGCCTCCTGGTCTAGCGGCACCTGCCAGTAGCCCTTGGTGAGGTCCAGGGTGGTGAGGTAACGAGCTCCCCAGCTTGTCCAGGAGCTCGCCGGGCCTTGGCATCGGGTAGGCGCCAGACACCGAGATGGCGTTGAGCTTCCGGTAGTCCACGCAGAACCGGATCGACCCGCCCTTCTTGGGAACCAGCACAACGGAGAGGCCCAGGGGCTGGAGGACGGCTGATCACCCCAGGGCCAACATGGCCTCGACCTCTCTCTCCAGGTCCTGGGCTGTTTTCCCCGTGACCCTGAACGGGGAGCAGCGCACCGGGGGGTGAGTGCCCGTCTCCACCCGGTGGACAGCCAGGTTGGTGAGACCAGGCTTGTCGGAGAACAGCTGCTGGCGGGAGCGCAGCACCTCTTGGATCTCGGCCTGCTGGGCCGGGGTGAGCTGGTCCGAAAGAGAAATTGACTCCAGCGAAGAGTCCTCTCCGGTTCCCGGGAACAGGCCCACCAGGGGATCCTCCCCCTGCTCCTCCCAGGGCCTGCACACGGCCAGCACCAAGTTCTCCCTGTCCCAGTACGGCTTCATCATGTTAACGTGATACACCCGCTGGCCGCGTGTCCGGCCCGCCAGCTGCACCACGTAGTTCACCTCGTTCAGCTGCTTAACAACTTTGAAGGGGCCGTCCCCAGGCGGCTTGCAGCTTGTTCTTCCGACGGGAATTAGAACCATCACCTGGTCCCCGGTAGCATAGGCCCGGCCCGTGCATTGCGGTCGTACCAGACCTTCTGCTTCCTCTGGGCCCTGCTCAGGTTCTCTGGCCAGGCCCATGAGCTCGGAAAGTCTTTCCCGAACGTCAGGACGTAGTCCACAACCGGCTCTTCTCCGGGAGACCTTCCTCCCACTCGTCTCTCTCAGTAAGTCCAGGGGGCCCCTCACTCGCCTCCCATATAACAGCTCGAACGGTGAGAACCCCGTGGACTCCTGGGGCACCTCCCTGTATGCAAACAGCAGGTGGTGTAGGTACTTGTCCCAGTCCTGCGGGTGTTTGTGCATAAAGGTCCTTAGCATCTGCTTCAGAGTCCCATTGAACCTCTCCACCAACCCGTTGGTCTGGGGGTGATACGCCGAGGCCCAGGTGTGCTGGACCCCACTTCTCCCACAAGCACCGGAGCAGGGCCGACATGAAGTTGGATCCCTGGTCCGTGAGAACCTCCTGGGGAACCCCACCCTGCTGAAAATGGTCAGCAGTGCGCTGCCACCGTGTCTGCCTCAATAGAGGGTAGGGCCACGGCCTCGGGTAGCGGGTGGCAAAGTCCACCACCACCAGGATGTTCTTCCCCGTCCGGGTTGCTCTGTTGAAGGGCCCCACAATATCCATCGCCACCTTCTGGAAAGGCTCCTCTATGATGGGTAGGGGCCTCAACGCAGCTTTCTTCCTATCTTGGGCCTTTCCCACCCGTTGGCAGGAGTCGCAGGACCGGCAGTACCTCTGCCGCAAAAATATCCCGGCCAGTAGAAGTTTTGGAGCAGCCTCAGCCGCGTCGCCGGATCCCCTGGTGTCCCGAGCGGGATGTCATGGGCCAGGTATAGCAGCTTGCGGCGATACCTTTCTTGGGACCACCAGCTGCGCTGGAGCCCCACTCTCCTACCTTCCCGGGGAAGCCATTCCCGGTACAGAAATCCCCTCTCCCACTGGAACTTCTCCTGGCAATCTCCCCTAGGGGCTGAGCTGCGCCCAGGTCGGCCCGGTCCCTCAGGGCCTGCAAGGAGGATCCGCCCGCACCTCCGCCTGGAATTCAGCGGCTGGGGCTGGGACAGGCGTGTTTCCCCACGGCCTAGGTCCGACTCCATGTCTGCTGGGACAGGGCCCTGGGCCCCGGTTGAGGAACCTCCTCGAGTTCGGGCTGCCAGCCCCTCGCTGGCTCTGGCTACGGGTGGTGACCAGGGTCCTGTGGGGTCCGTCTGGCCACTCCTCTGGTCGCTCCCCATCAGCACCTCGGTGGGCAAGTGCGGGTGCACCCCACTTCCTTAGGGCCCTCCTTGGCCTCCCATTTCAGATGCACCCTGGCTACTGGTACCTTAAATGGGGTGCCGTCTATGCCCCTCAGGGTCAGCTGAGTGTTGGGCAGCATACGGTCTGGGGCCACTCGTTGGGTCGGGCCAGCGTCACCTCCGCCCCGTGTCCCAGAAACCTGTCACCTTCCTACCATCCACCTCCAGAGTGCGAGGCAGTCGCTCCGCGTCGCCCTGCCCCACCCGGTACGGAGGAATCCTCCTCCAGAGGTTAGACCTCCCAGGGGAGGTGCACTGAGCATCCTTCCCCCCACTCTGAGCTGAGGTTTGCCTGCCAGCCCCTGCCTCTGGGGCAGCCTGCCCTTCCTCCAGCCCCAGCCAGTTAACCCTGGAAAGTCCCAGGTCATGGGACCTGTTCTTGTGCCTGGTGCACTGAGCCCTCTTGTGGCCTCGTTGCCCACAGCGATGGCAAGTTAGGTTCTGCGGGCCCTTTTGGGTCGGCTCCGCCCGGAGCCCTGGCTGGTTTTCTGGGGCACCGATGAGTGGTCCTGGTCCTGGGGCTCGCCTCGGAGGTGCCTCTCTCCGCCCGCTCAGCCGAGAACCGGTCTCTGCGCGATTCCCTTTCCCTCCGGGATTCCCGTTCACACCTGGACCGGCTCTCTGTGAACTCATCCGCCAGCCTCCCGCTTCCTGGGGTTCTCCGGACTTGGTCTTTGAGCCACAGCCTCAGGCTGGGTGTGCGCTTTATAGAACTGCTCCATCATAATCAGCTTGAGCAGTTCCTCTGCGGTCTGGGCTCCAACTCCAGACACCCACTTGCGGCAGTATTGCGCCAGGCGGGAGGCCAGATCCACATAGGTCTCCGTGGCTCCCTCTGCACGCCCGGAACTTCTTCCTGTACATCTCGAGGTCAGCCCAAACTTGTGCAGCAGGGCCTCCTTGACTCGGTTGTAATCCCTGGCTGTAGGTCCTCCAGCTGATTGAGCACCCGGTGGCCTCCTGGTTCAGTGCGGGGATGAGCTCCTGCAGCCAGTCAGCTGGGGACCCGTTGCAGTCCACAGGCCCTCTCAAAGGCTGAGAACCCGTCTATGTCGCCCATGTCCTTCAATTGGGCCACCACGAGCTTCTCCAAGCATCTGGCCACCCGGGCCTTTGGGGCTCATCTGCACTCGGCGCAGTTGGGGCCCTGCCTTCTCGCTCGGCCATGGCCAGCTCATGCTGTCGCTGCTCTCTACGGTCCTGGACTTCCAATTCCTTCATCTGCAGCTGGATTTCTAGCCGCCGCAGCTCCGAGGTTGGACCCCCTGGGTGGACTACGGCTTGCAGTGCTCCTGGGAGGCAGTCCGGTCTCTTCGGCGGCCTCAGCGCTCCGCCCCTCTCCGAGCCTGACACGCTCCCAGTGGGGTCTGGCTGTTCCCCACGAGGACAGGATCCCAGCCCTGTGGCTGGTCATTCTCTTCCAGCCGGGCAATCAGCTGGGCCTTGGTTGCGCTCCGCACAGGCAAGCCCCTCTCTCTGCACAGCTTCACCAGCTCTGCCTTCAGCAGTTGGGTATAGGCCATCTCCCGCTGGTCCCCTCGGTGCAGACTCACCAGTCTAGTGCTGCTGCGTACGATTCTCAGGAACCGCTTCGCTCTGTTTCCAGCACGCCTGGTTCCATGGCTCTTGCTTCTACTGCGCCTAGTCACTCGCTGCTGGATGCTCCATCCACGGGGTGCAGTGCATCCACTTCTGACACCAGTGTGACGCGCGCGTTGGGGTCCCCTGACTCCTGCACCCCGTAATGGCACGAACAGACTCCACCAGCCCGTAGAATGGAGGAGTTTATTCCTTCTCCAGGATACAGCACAGCACAGCACCGATGTAATCTGGTTACAGGGCAGGTCTAGGATGCCTCAGCCCCCTTGCGATGGGGAGATTGGGCCCCTAAATCCCAGCCCCTGGCTTAGGCTGGTTCCTCCATGATCCCAGACAGAAACTAACCCCTCTCTTCCAGCCCTGCCCCCAGCCAGAACAGCATTTCCCCCTTCCTTTGTCTCTCTCCTTGGGGTAGCTGGTCAGACAGGTTGAGAGACCCTCTTTGCATAATGCCTCATCTCCAGTCCTTCTGGGCTGTGGTACCGATGGCAGCCAGTGGGGGTTACCACAGAGCCAGCATAGAAACCAGCCAGGTACCTCCACTACGTCACAGCAGGGAAGGGAGAAGAGGGGGCACTGATGTCAGGGTGTCCCCTCTCTCACCCTTTATCTTCACAGAATGGAGAGGGGGCATAGCAGGGCTTGGGATGGGGGGAGTTTGCTGGCTGCTTTTGAGAGTGGGGTAGGGGCAGGGTAGGGATGAGCCTGCCTTAGCCCCACAGTGCCATCACTCAGGAGCCACCTGAGGTAAGCAGTGTCCAGCTGGAGCCAGCTCCGCACCCCTTCCCCAGTCATGAACCCCCTCCTGTACCCCAAGTCCCTGTCCTAGCTCTGAGGCCCCTGGACCCAAACTCTTACAGATCCTGTACCCTGAACCCCCTCCTGCACTGCAAGTCCCTGCTCCAGGCTTAGCTCAGAGCCCCTCTCTCACTCCAAATCCCTTAGCTCCCCCTCGCCCTTCCAGAGACTGTGGCAAAAGCTTCTGCCTGGTGAAAGGGAGGGACGATGGAGTGAGCAGGGCAGGGCCTTGGAAAAGAGGCACAAAGGAGACAGGGCAAGGGTATTTGGGTTTGAGGTAGATCCTGAGTTGCATTTAAATTCAAAAAGTGATCTTGTGTTTTAAAAGGTTGGAGACCACTGCCCTGGGGCACATTACTCCCAGTTCAGTCTGTAATTTGCACTCTTGTGTCTTTCACCCTGTTCTCCGGCTTCCCTGGGGCCGGCCACAAGTGGGCCGGGCTGTGTACCGCCCTCCTGCTTCTCCCTGAGTTGGCCCACCGGACGGGACCACGCACCCTGCCGCAGGCTTATCCCTGGAGCAGGGGCAGCTCTCCCCATTGGTTTCTACCCAGGGGGCAAAAGGACCGTGTTTATTTTTCTTTTGGCGACTGCAGACATAGATTAGGTCACCTCGCAGGAAAGCAGCTAGTTTCTGTGCGTCTGTGTTTCGAACATACTGATACTGTTTTAAGAGGAGGATTTATCCTAATGAAGATGTCCCCACCAGCCCAAAGGACGCCCCGGGCACAGAGTCACTGACTGACTGCTAGAGCCACTAACATGCCCCTCTTCCATCGCGCCTTCGGCAGGACACACGGGTACCAGCAGGGGAACAGGACCAGAGTCGCCCCCAGGATTACAACTTGCTCTGAACCCAGAACACCACCGCGCTGCGGCAGCCGCTTCCCTTTTC
Source organism: Rafetus swinhoei (assembly GCA_019425775.1). Lineage (NCBI taxonomy): Eukaryota > Metazoa > Chordata > Testudines > Trionychidae > Rafetus > Rafetus swinhoei. The sequence goes on along the minus strand of CM033433.1, from coordinate 706,472 downwards.
TATCAGTCCCCGAGTGGCGCTGTGTCCCTGTGTCTCCCGGAGCAGCACTAGGGGGCGGTGTCTGCAGCGGTCAGCGAGCGGAGCTCCAGCGAGACGTGGTTCCTGGCGGTATCCGGTGAGACGGTCACTCGGCTCTGCAGCGCGCTCGGATACTCAGTGAACCACCTACCAGACCGGAACCATGTGCACCCAGCCAATCCGGCCGTATGCCCGCGGGCTGCCGGGCCCAGTCCCAGGTGGCTCTGGTGGTGGAAACCGAGTCTCCGGAGATGGTGCAAATGAGTGTCAGGGACTCCCAGGCTTCACCGCTCCCGGGCCCGTTTCCTTCAGCTGAACTTGGGAGAGGACCCCTGGGAGGGAAACACGGAAATGACGGAGTGAGCCAGGCCCTGCTCATGTGAAGATCAAACATCCTGACACTGCACCTAGGGGAGTGAGGCACCCAACAACCACAGAATTGCTTTCGAGTCCGGGCATCTCATTCCCTTAGGCTGCTTGATCAGCTTCTCTTCTGCAGTCAGTGCAGCAGGGATCACCCCGGATCCCCAATAGTCACGTACCTGAAGAAGCCTCCAGCAAGAAGAGGAAAATCAGTAGCAGGTTCATCTCCAGTGAAGGTGCAAACGGTCCCCCAAATTTAAGACCCGGCATTTTCTGCCTAGGGAGACTGAGGCTCCTCCCAGCAGAGGCCAAGGGCTCCGGGACAAGGATTTGCATGCAGGTTTCAAAGTGACTATAAGGGATGACGGGGTGTGAGCTGTGTCCACACGTGGGGATCTGTGTCTGGGACGCGTGTTCCGCGGGGACAGGGAGCTCAGCTCAGCAGCAGGTCTGTGAAAATTTTGAAATTGCCTCAGCTACCTGGGAATCCGAACTCAGGGTGTGTAAATGGAATTCTGTAGTTTCACACTAAAATTCTCAGCCGCAAAGGCAAGCGCAGGAAGGACCTTGTGCTGCATGAAGGTATTTACGGTACATGCCTCCTCACTTGTGATTTTCGCTGGTATTGGGAAGGAGCACGGGGGAGTTAGGAGCCCTGCGACATACAGTTAGAGTTCGGCCACCTAATGCACTTCTGTGGGCGCGGGGCGGGGAGAAGGATGAGGGGAGTGACAGAAATCAGGGGGGACATCACAAAACGGGTGACGTCACCGCAGCGACCCAGCGAGTCTCCTGCTTGTGCGGTGGGTTTGCCGAGAAACCCCCGGCCCCCCTGCCGAGCCGCCGTGAGGAAAAGTCACCGGCCCGAAGTCTCATTGTCCCTGGGGTGCGGGACGGGAAAGTTCTGGTGGCTGCACAGAGCCAGGGGGCTGAGGGTTGTCCCTGCGGGTCCCTCGTGGGCAGGGAGCGAGAGCGATTCCGTCAGGAAACACGCACTGGCCAGGAGCACGATTGGGAGCCGCCTTGGACCCGGCTCTAGCTGGCGGGTTAGTTTGCCGGGCTCACTAGCAGGTGTAGAATGGCGGCCGGGAGGGCCTTGCCGCTAGAATCGATCAGACACGGACAAGGACTGGTCCGAGAATAGCCAGCCAGGCTCCCGGCCCTGTATCTGGTTTGTGTCTGAGCTCCCAGCGGCTTCCACTGCCTGTGTCCCGCACAGCGACAGCGGGCGTGGTCCTCGGGCTGCAGGACGGTCAGGGCCGGGAACGGAGGGGTTAACACGGGCGGGAGGTTTTTGTCACATTCACACCGGTGCTTGGTCCCCTGCCAGAGCTCGGAGCGGCGGCAGTTCCGAAGCCTGAGTTTTGCATGATCACAGACCGGTTACGTGTCACTGTGTCTCTCGTACAGTGATAGCGGCCGGTGTCCTCGCTTCAGACCGGTCATTTGAAGTTGCACCGTGCTCTGGGAATTGTCCCTGGAGATGGTGAATCGGCCTTTCACGGAATCCGCGTATGCGGTACCTAAACTTGGGTTTATATGAGCGACCCATTCAACCCCTTCCCGAGCCTGCCGGATCCAGTCTATGTTGTAGCTAGTGAAGGTGAAGCCGGAGGCTTTGCAGGAGAGGCGCAGAGAGTCTCGGGCTTCTTCACATCCTCCTCCGGACTCCACCAGCTGCATCTGGGACCGGGCACCTGCAAATACAGACCGGTTCTTAATACCGGTATAAAATCATACCTAATGCACTATTCCTCCAACTGGGCCAGTGACTCAGAGGCAGAAAATACCTTCCAAAGCTGCTGCGACGAAACACAGAAGGAGCCAAAGTGCCATTGTCCCTGGTGCTGGAGGGGAAAGTTCTCAGCGTGGTAAACGAACAGACCCAGGGAGCTGCGGATTGTCCCCGCGGGTGCAGCCTGGGCAGAGGCGGGACAGATTTAAACAGGACGCCGACTCCCTCATTTGCATACCCCGCCTCATAAAAGACGCGCGCTGCTCCTGCCGGGGATCTGAGTGACTCGCCCAAGGGCCCGGGTGTAGGAGTCAGACCGCCCCGGCCTGGGTGCGTGTTCGTAGCGCAGGGCACTGTGTGCTGGGACCCTCCTGACGCTTTCGGACCTGGAGGAGCTAGCAGCTCCCTGCAGTGACTGTGTCTCCTCACGCAAGGGAGGAAGGGGCTGGCGACTCTCAGGTGATGGGGGGTGATCTCTGGAGCCCCCTCCCGTGCGCAGAGGGCCCATGAAAGGTCGGGCGGTGGCTCTGTGTCCGAGGAGGAGCCGTGCCCACGGAGCCACCGGGCCGACACCCCGCTGGAGAAGGGAGATTTCCCGCCGTGCGAGAGGATTTGGGGCCGAACTTGACCTTCATAAGCCGGGCTTGTGCCTTGGAGCAGCTGCAGGGGCCCGCCGGTGGGTGCAGGTGGGAGAAGCTGCGAAGCGGGGGGAGGGGTCGTGTGAGTGTCAACATCAAGGTCATTTCCTTATCTCATGATTAGTGAGACGCAAAGTGCAGACAGAAACTTTCTCCGTGTCCTGTTCATAGATCCTGTGCGGCAGGAAAGCTGCGGTTTTCAGAACCCATCCCCGTGGTGCAATATTGAGGGATTCCAATAGCGCTAGTGCTACTAAATACTAAACAAAATAAAATAATTAACAATAAGACATTTCCATTCCCAGGCACTAGAACCATCTCGCTGAAGACTTATTACCATTCCACGGCCACGCGTGTTCCATTCAACCCCACCCCCACGCCGACCCATCCACACCCGGGCTGATGTTAACATTCCTGTTCCTGTTTATATTCCCTTTCCTGTTCCTCCGCACGCTCCCAATCCCACTTCCCGTCCCGCTCCTGTTCTTGTCCCCTTCCCGCTCCCGTTCACACGGACACTTCCGCTCCACTCCTGGGGCACCAACGCCGGCCGGAGCTTTCGGCAGGGATCATTCCCAGCGCTGGCAGCATCCGAGCGCGGGGTGCGAGTGTTCCCAGCCGGGTGTCTGTGAGGGCAGAGATCACACAGGGCGGCACGGTCTGTAGGTGGCAGCGGAGGCCGCTGGCCTGGGACAGAACATCCCGGGACTGGTGGGTTTTGACGGAGTAAGAGGGCGGGAAGAGCGGGGCCTAAGGGGCTGGGGAGGCGGAACGGAGGGGAGGAGGTTGACAAGACAGTACAAACCGGTCAGTGTCTGAGATTGAACAGCTGGATTCCTACGCTCCTTGTCCCTCGCGGGCCTGGGGCGCCACCTGGCGCAGTAGCCTAGTGTCGCTGCCGAGAATGTTTTTGTCTCAGCTCCGGCTGATTTGCACTCGCTGTGGCCGGCAAGCTAGGAGTTGGCTTTGCGGTGGGAACCAGTGTGAGAAAGGCCAGGCCGCCCTCGCTAGAGACAGAGGCCCGGGCCGGTCACCTAGGAGCGCTAAAGTAGAATGAGAAGCATCCACCAAGCAAGACCCACCCGTGCCCGCTCCGCCGCAGTGACCCTGACCCTCATCATCAGGCGTTTCTGCCTGAGCTTTTCCAACCCGCTTCACTGGTCTTTGCCTCTAGGTCCCACCACCAGCCCGGGGCCAGCCCTGGAGAGCCAAGTGAGGCGGGGCGCAGCTGGGCTGTTTATCCTTGCGCAAAGAATTTCGCATTGTGGGTTGTGGGCCTCGCGCTGACCCGCCCCTCCCCATCTGAGGGCTGGGTGTGGATCTCCACACTGATGGGGCTCCTTGATTGATGGGTCTGCTCAGGAAATCCCAGCCCTGACCCATCTCTCCAGCAGTCGCGGATGAGGTTTGCTCAGGACCGGGGCCGTGTCTGCGCGGTGCCCAGCCCCCAGCGAGAGGTGACACTGCTGGGGGGTTGCGGGGCTCCAGGCCCAGGGCAGAGGTTCCAGTCACAGAAGGTCCCGTGTCAAGGTTCCAAGAGCGTCTAGCACGGTGTGACGTAGTGGAGGTACCTGGCTGGTTTCTATGCTGGCTCTGTGGTAACCCCCACTGGCTGCCATCGGTACCACAGCCCAGAAGGACTGGAGATGAGGCATTATGCAAGAGGGTCTCTCAACCTGTCTGACCAGCTACCCCCAAGAGAGACAAAGGAAGGGGAAATGCTGCCCTGGCTGGGGCAGGGCTGGAAGAGAGTGAGTTAGGTTTCTGTCTGGGATCATGGAGGAACCAGCCTAAGCCAGGGCTGGGATTTAGGGGCCCAATCTCCCCATCGCAAGGGGGGCTGAGGCATCCTAGACCTGCCCTGTAACCAGATTACATCGGTGCTGTGCTGTGCTGTGCTGTATCCTGGAGAAGGAATAAACTCTCTCCATTCTACGGGCTGGTGGAGTCTGTTCGTGCCATTACGGGGGTGCAGGAGTCAGGGGACCCCAACGCGTCGTCACACACGGACCCCAGGAGCCTGTTGGGGGCTGGGAGAAGCAGCTGGAACCGGAAACCGCGCGCTGCCCCTTCACTCCCACCTAGTAAAAATGCGGCGCGTGCTGCGCTATCCCTGGACAGGTAAATTCCAGGCTGAGAGAGGCCCGAGAATCCGGTGAGAATCCACCTC
>CM033433.1:615525-701448 GCA_019425775.1 Rafetus swinhoei | reverse complement strand
TTCCCCTTTTTGTGCAGGGCCAGCTGCGCTCTGTGTCACTGTGCGCATCTCCCCTGGCGCAGTAATAGGTGGCGGTGTCTGCAGCTGTCAGCGAGCAGAACTGCAGCGAGAACTGGTTCTTGGCGGTGTCCCCAGAGATGGTGATTCGGCCTTGGAGAGTCGAGGCGTAGTCTGTGCTCCCCCCGCCATATGGATACACCCTCCCCATCCACTCCAGCCCTTTCCCGGGGGGCTGCCGGATCCAGCTCCACCTATAATACTGAGTAGAGATGGAGAACCCGGAGACAGCGCAGCTCAGGGTGAGGGTCTCTCCGGGCTTCACTGTCCCTGGGCCCGACTGGACCAGCTGCACCTGAGAGAGGACACCTGGGAGAAGGGAAAGAAAGCAGGGAACAAATTAGCCACTAATTGAATCTCTGGCCCTTTCCCCAACTCTCTCTAAAGCACTCACAGCTGGGAGCCGAGAACAATGAAAGGAAAAGCCACAGAAACTTCATTCTTGTTTTCATGCAATGAGCGGAACTCCCCAGCGGGCAGGGCCGGACAGGTCTGTGTCTGGGAAGAGACTGAAGTTCCTAGAAGCAGGGGCTGGTATTTAACTAGGCACCTCCGGGGCAGGGATTTGCATGCGGATGCAGGTTTTACTGAGTGGGTATAAACAGAGCAGAGCTCTCGGCAGGGGAGCGGTGCGTGGTAGAAAGCAGTCACACTGCCCTGCGTGTCCCAGCTTGTGACCCAGTGCCAATTCAGGTTCATTGAAGGCCTTCTAAGGTATTTCTGAGTATCGTGTTGCTATGCTGGTTGGGTTTTGAGTCCCCCCCATCCAGCTGCACATGCTGAATAGAGAGGAGATGTTCAGAGACCGCTCATCCGATTCACCTGGGAGTGTGTGATGGCGATGGAGCCACAACTGTGCTATCTCAGCTCCCATTGGTCGGGAACAATGATCCGTGTCCAACGGGAGCCGTGATCCCTGGGGTGACCATCCACCCCAATTTTAATGGGTCAGTGCCTTATCTGAGGCCTCCTGGAAGTATCCCGACTTTTTTAATGAGCAAAGTGTCTCGTGTTTCTGCCCCTGCTGGTTAGTCGCGGTCAGTGCAGCCGCAGCAGTCTACTGTGTGTGGCTGGCCGATGAACGCGGAAGGCGGTGGCCAGCAGGTGGCGCTCTCAGGCAGATTGCAGAGTCCGGTAGGAGAAGGGGCAGCCTGTGTGTGATAGAGGGGTCCGGGTGTGGGGGTGGATCATTGGTTTGTGTCACCCCTCCCCATTGATGGAGGCGTCCGGATTAGGCAGGGTTTCTCAAGGGGGGCGCCAGCCCTTTCCGTCTGCAGGACTGAAGCCCGATCCCTGACAGTCCCTCACGCCACCCTCTGAATTCCCAGCACCCACCAGAATGAAGACACGATCCCTCCCCCTCTCATACTCCAACCTGTGAGTGGTGGGGCTCATGCTGGGAGTGATACCTCGGAGTCCTTCATGCCCTTTGCTCCCTGTGGGGAGAGCCCTCCAGAGCCCATGGGCAGATTCGTGGGGCTCTCTAGCAAGCACAGCGCAGTCCTCAGGAGAGCTCCACAGCCCTTCCTCTCCTTGCCCCTGCCAGGGCAGGCAAGAGCCCCAGCCACAAAGCTCCACCCTGCTGCTGGCGCCAGTGCAGGGCCTTGAAGCTGCCCCTCAGCTCTCAGCCCCCTTTGCCCACACAGGGTAATTTGTTGTCCCCCCGTCGTAACTGCTAAAAGCGACCCACTCCAGCTCCTTCCTGGGAGCCTGTCGAAACCAGTTCATATTAAAACTGTTGATGGTGAAGCCGGAGGCTTTGAGGAGAGACGCAGAGAGTCTCCGGGCTTCTTCACATCCCCTCCGGACTCCACCAGCTGCACCTGGGACCGGGCACTTGGGAACACTAACAGGTTGTACATATTGGCAGCGGCGGATATAGGGCAGGGCGAGCGGGGCGGCTGCCCCGGGCCCCGCGCTTCAATAGGCCCCGCGCCACCGCCGGGATTTTTAGATTAGATCACGTCTCTCACCCGCTTCCTTGGGGAGCTGGCCCCCCGCCACGTTTGTGCTAGGTTCAGAGCGAAGCTGAAGCGCAGACACAGTCCTCTGGGGTCAGCCGCCTCTTTCTCTCTCGCAACCTCAGGCTCCGCTCCCAAGTTGCCAGTTCAACTCGCAAGAGAGCGCGAGGGGAGCAAGGAATCTCATGTGGAGCGCGAGAGAACACATCGCCTGCCTGTGGCTCATCACAGCTAGCCCCGGAGCGGATGGCTGCTGGGATGTAGAACGACACCCCCCCCCCCTTGCACACACACACGATCAGGCCACCTGAAGACACCCGAATGCAGGGCCATCACCCCTCCCCAGTTCGCTCTGTCGCGCCCCTCCACTGCCTTGCGCGCCGTGCCTGTCGGAGAGCGGCGAGCGCTGGAGGGGGTGTTGCGATGTAGCTCATCACCGTGGCCGGGAGGGCGGGCCAAGAAGCAACAACGCGCCTATTTTTAAGCAGCCGAAAGCTCCCCAGCGCCCATCCCGGCGGTTTTGGGTTACCCGGGTTATAAATACGAGACACCGCCGAGGGGGCAGGGAGCCCCCGGTGCCCGGAGCGGAGCCCCAGGAGATGGGGGCCGGGGGGGCCAGCGGCACTTACCGCAGCGTCTGCGCTCAGCCCTCAGAGCCCCAGCACCAGGCAGCTGGCAGCCAAGTGGCTGCAGCCACGCGGCGCTGACATAGCCCGGCTAGGGCTGAGCCTGGGAGCGAGCCCCCTTGCGGTGGCCCTTTCCTCTGCTCCGCCGGGCAAACTTCTCCCAACTCCACTTCTCCCGGCCCTACTTTTCCCCCAAAAAAGGCAGGCGGGCGGTATCCCTCCGCCGCACTCTAACCTCGCCGGGCTAATGGGCAACCTGGAGAGAGGGCCTGTCCTGGGGCAGGCCTGCTGAGAGCCCCTGTCAGGTTAGCTTTGCTCTAGCAAGGGTTTCCTTCCCTGCTCCAGGGGCGGATGCTTGTCCAAGCCCACCTAGGATCACAAGATATGAGGGTCAGTACGGCAGCCTGGCTACTCTGTTTCAGCCAAAATTACAACATAATTAAATACAAATGAAAATTTGTAATTATTAATGCAGAATTGTGTTTAAGAATGAATTACAGTATAATTAAAATAAAAATTATCCAACTAAATTAAGTTTCTATCAAATTTATCCAATTCACATTTAATATGAAAATAGCCTTCAATCTGCGCATTTGACGCTTTTTTCTATTTTTTCTCCAAAGGGGGGGGGCCGCAAAATTGTGCTGCCCTGGGCCCCCAAAACTCTCATCCGCCCCTGCCAGTCACAGCTAGTGACAGGAGCCGAGCTTCCTCCCATGACCACTGAGGGGTCGCAGTGTGGGTGAGCCACTGAGCTATACACGCAGAGGTGAAAGAAACAGAGGGGGGTGGGCTCAGTGATATTTTGCAGCATCTAAGGGAACAAAGTGTCACGCACGGTCAATGCCGGTGAATGTTGCTTAAGCGCAAAGGCCCGATGGGGCTGGCTTCGTTGCGACGCTGCAGATGGAACGCCCGGGCCCAGCCCTTGGGGTGTTTGATGCTCAACACGGTCCGCACATCCGGCCCCGGAATGAAAGCGAGGCTCCGAGGAATTACGGTCTTTATGCGTGAATGGCTGTATAGTTCAAAGAGGCGTGGCCTGAACAGTGACACCGGAAATGACGTGTCCGGAGCTGGCTGTGCTCGGGGGGAGGAGCTCATTAACGTGTGTCGTTCTCTGGATGTAAATTTCTGAGTCTAGTTTGGTGTTCTGTGAAATGACTTTGTCTCATTTCTCATCGTTCAGGTAATTGTGGTTCATGGTCACGTTCCAATTAACACCCTCTTGCATTTCCGGGTCTGCTCCTTCCCGTTCACACCGATGTTTGGGGGATTCAGAACGGGACACTCAGACCCGCCGCTTCTAGCTGCTGGTGGGAATTTGGCCCTGGGCACCAACCCCTCTCATAACTCTAGGCGCTGAAATGCCGCAGGCAGCAGGTGCGCAGGGCCGGGCTCCCCCTCTGCATAAGGGCGGGGCTTGATCCAGACAATTGTCAATGGGCTGGAGGTGGGGAAACTGCCTGAGGGATCGGTGACCCCACTCCCTGTGAGCAACCTCAGTCAGGGCTCAGTCCGCCGCCTGGATGCCCTAAGGGCCCCGCTTCTCCCGCTGCCTTCTCTGGGAGGAGGGAGCCTCACACTGAGCAGGGTCTGAGCAGAGAGTCCCTGGGGTACTCGCAGTGCGAGGCTGGATGCAGCTGTTCGTTCTCCCTGCGCCGGGAAACGTCCCCTGGGCATCCGCTTCCTGCGCTTCCCAGGAGTTGGGCTCAGCAGCGCCTGTCTTCCCCTCCCAGCTGGGTGCCGGGCCCGTCAGAGGTGGGGTGGGGTTCTGCGGGAGCTTTTGTACGAGCTCAGATTCGCTTCCTCTCAGTGTGTGTGTGTGTGTGTATCTGGCGCAGTAATAAACGGCGCTGTCCGCCGCTCTCAGGCTGTTCATTTGCAGGTAGAAGTTGGCGCTGTCCTTGGAGGCTGTGAACCGGCCCTGCACGGAGGCGGCGTAGTAGTTGTTTGAGGGATCATTGTAGATGACCAGCCACTCCTGCCCCTTCCCGGGCTGCTGCCTGACCCAGTGCATCCAGTGGCTGCTCAGAGCAAACCCGCTGGTGGCGCATTGCAGCTTATGGTCCTCTCCGGGCTTCTTCAGCGCTGGGCCCGACTGGGTCAGAACCACCTGCGAGCGGGCCCCTGGGGAGAAGGGAAACAGGGAAATTGGAAATTAAAACATTAGCAACGGATTGAAACCGCGAATTTAACTCAACAGGAGTAAAAGGAGCCGCATGAACCACATTTTCCAATAAAGAGGGTGAGACCCCAGCGTTAAGCGCTGTTATAAATCCCATCGCCGGCAGCATCCCCCCAGAACAATCCTTTGTTCCTGCCGTGGGTGTATCGGGGAGAAAATACCTTCCCAAGCCGCAGCGAGAAACACTAGAAGCAGCCAAAGTCTCATTGTCCCTGGCGCTGGAGGGGGAAATTCTCAGGGGACTGGCTGGTCACTGCACAGACCCAGAGAGCTGCGAATTGTCCCTGCGGGTGCAGCCTGGGCAGAGGGAGGGACAGATTTAAACAGGACAATGCCCCCCCATTTGCATATCCCCTCCCTGCGACACATGAAACCTCCTCCCTGAACGAGCCCAGTTCACTTGCCCGGGGATTCAGACGGGGCAGGAGGGAGCGAGGGAGGATCCCTCAGGGAGCAGTGCTCTCCCCTAGGACCCTGTATGGCCAGGCCCGGTTCCCTGCTCTGTCCCAGACTCCCTGTGTCCCCCGGGACAAGGCACCTGGCGCCGGATTGTTCTAGGTATCGAGGTGTCAGGAGGGATTTTCTGAACCCCCCCGGGTGACCAACTCCCATAGGTGCGCTGGTGCCAGAACACCCCGATACAAGGTCCTGGCGTAACCGCACCCGCTGGAGAAGACACAAAGAGGCCCCCGACCCCTAGTACCGCTCAGGGCAGGGTGTCAGGGAGGGGGCGGGGTTGGGGACGCTTCGATCGAACCAGCCTGCACAAGGCAAAGGGCGGAGCTAACCCTCCGCGGGGCGACACGTGACTTGCTTGTGTCACAAGAGGGGCGCAGAGGCGGTGCCTTGTCTGGCTGGGAGGGGACCGGGAAAGTTCAGGGTCCCTGAGCCGAGCCATTCTCATGGGCAAGTCAGGCCGGCTGGGCCCGGAACCAGGCAGATACACGTGAGCTTTGTGAGCAATAACCCTGGGTAAAGGCACTGGAGAATCACGGCCAGAGCCTCCCCCCCGTGTGGCCAATGGCCCAGTCCCTAGTGTCTCCGGACTGTTGAAAACCCGCTTCCCCCTGTTAGTGCAGGCCCGGCTCTGCCCTGTGTCACTGTGTATCCCCTGGCGCAGCACTAGGGGGCGCTGTCTGCAGCTGTCAGTGAGCGGAGCTGCAGCGAGACCTGGTTCCTGGCGGTGTCTGCGGAGATGGTGACTAGACCCTGGAGGGAGAGGGCATAGACAAGTGCTCGGTCTGTACCACGTGATTCCCACCCATTTCATACCCTTCCCCGCGGGCTGCCGGACCCAGTGCCAGGCGGCGCTGGCGGTGGAAACCGAGTCTCCGGAGATGGTGCAAGTGAGTGTCAGGGACTTCCAGGGCTTCGCCGCTCCCGGGCCTGTTTCCTTCAGCTGCACTTGGGAGAGGACACCTGGGAGGGAAACACAGAAATGACGGAGTGAGCCAGGCCCTGCCCCCTGGGAGAGGGGAGCATGTGAAAATTAAACACCCGAGACCTCGTCCAAGGGAGTGAGGCACCCCAGTGCCACAAAAGTGCATTGGGATCCGGGCATCTCATTCCCATAGGCTGCTTGGACAGTTCAGCAGGAACCCCCGTAGCCACGAATCTGAAGAAAAAGAAAATCAGCAGCAGGTTCATCTTCAGTGAAGGCGCAAACTGTGCCCAGCAGCCAGGCCCGGGCAGGTCTGTTTCTGCGGGAGATCGAGGCTCCTTAAGACCAAGGGTTGGTATTTAAAGCGGAACCTCCCTTGGAAGGTTCCCCAGAATTAATGTGAAAAAGGACAGGGTGTGAGCTGAGTCCACACCTGGGATCCCTTCCCCGACACGACCTCCCACAGAGGGAGTTCAGCTCAGCGAAATGTGTGAAAGCTCCTGAGGTAAATGGACGCTCAAACTCAGTTTACAAACATTTAACCCTGTTAAAGGAATGAAGGACATTGTGGAGAAGAGACTTTAACTCCAGACTTCAAGGAGAAGCTTCAGAATTGTCATTCATGCTTAAATTTGACACTTTATGTTTGGGTCTATACAAAGACTAATTATCTCACCCATTACAAAGATAGCTTCCCCAATTATCACCCCTAATGTCATTACCTCACAGAAACTTCCCTATTATCACCCCTATGTCATTACCTCACAGGCACTAACCTTCCCCTCACCCCATTCTGTTCTAAAATTTGATTTGTCAATTTCACATGCGTTCATTTTTTTGATTGTATCACTTTGGTCTATATGGTTGTGCCAGTTTTCTTCCACAAATTGATCTGAGGAAGTGGGTCTGGCCCACGAAAGCTCATCACCTAATAAACCATCTTGTTAGTCTTTAAAGTGCTACATAGTTCTGTCTTTTGTTTCAGTTAGACCAGACTAGCAGGGCTGCATCTCTGTCATTGTGGAGAAGATAATTTATACCCGGTCTCCTGTGGCTTGCGGATTTCAAAAGAGCCCCGGGAATTAAGAACGCAAATGGCATCGAAATTCAGTAGGATCTGGGATTTTAACTCTCAGTCTGGTTTTTGTTTGTTTGTTTGTTTAATTTTGTTCACCAGTGGAGCTCAAATGTCTCCATTTGTGCATCCAAAAAACTCCAAGCAATTCATAATCACCACACGGAAGTTTTGCCTTCGGGTGCTTATCTGATCTCCATCGCTACAGGATCCGCACCCCTCACACTCTGTAACGCGTCAGTCTTACTACCCTGCGGCAGGCGCGCTGTTATCCCCATTCTGCAGGCAAACACTGAGGCCAGGCAAGACAGAACGCCTTCCTGTCGGTCACAGGGGAATTCCGAGGCAGAGTAAGGAAGCGAATCCGAGTGGCTGTTTCATGCACTAAGCACTGGACAGTTATCCCTCTCCCCAAGGCAGGGCTGTTCGATGAGAGCCGTGCGCTCTGCGCTTACTGGAAGTGACTAGGAAGGGCATTTGCGTAGACAAACAGTGTTTATTTGAAGCTGGCAGGAGTCTGCGCTTACTTTGAACTCACAGGACCTGATCCAGCGCCGGTGTAACCGAGCGGGGGTGTTTGACTCAGCGGGCACCTGAGCAGCTCCCAGATCGCAGCTGAAATGAGTGTGAACAGGTCTCCCGCCGCAGAGCAGAGCAGAGCGGAGCTTCCGCTGCAGCTGCGCCAGAAGAAACAGCCCATGGCTCAGCGATGGCTCTGCCAGGCAACGCGGGTTTGTGTCCTAGCCCGGCGTGACTGTCACTCACTGTGTCTCTCGCGCAGTAATACAGACCCGTGTCTTCTGCCGTCAGGCTGGTCATCTGCAGGCTCAGCAGGCTGTTGGCGTTGTCTCTGGAGATGGCGAATCGCCCTTTAACTGCCTGGGAATAATACATGGTTGATCCACTGGGGCTACTAATGAAAGCGACCCAGTTCCGTCCTTTCCGGGATCCTGCCGGAGCTCATCTCGTAGCTGCTGAAGGTGAAGCCGGAGGCTTTGCAGGAGAGGCGCAGAGAGTCTCCGGGCTTCTTCACATCCCCTCCGGACTCCACCAGCTGCACCTGGGACCAGGCACCTGGGAACACAGACCGGTTATAAATATTGGTTTCAACACAAGGAGAATTAAATAAGCTTCCACCTCTGCCTTTATTCAGAGGAAGAAAATACCTTCCAAAGCCGCTACAGCCAAAATTACTAAGAGCAAAAAAGTCATTGTCCTTGGTGCTGGACTGACTTGTCGCTGCCCAGACACAGGGGCTGAGGGTTGTCCCTGCGGGTGCAGCCTGGGCAGAGGGAGGAACAGTTTTAAGCAGGATACTGACTCCCTCATTTGCATATCCCGCGCCTTATAAGAGACAGTGACCCTGTCGGGGATCTGACTCACTCGCCCTAGGGCTCTGGGTACAGGACTCAGACTGCCCAAGCCCCGGTGTCTGTCGCTGGGATCCTCCTGACACTTTGGGACACCTATAAGGAATTAAGCCGGCAGTGACTGTGTTTCCTCACACAGGGATTGAGAGACTGGCTGTTGCCAGATGTTATGGGAGCCAAAGGCCTCGCTCCCAAAGCCCTTTTGGGAGAGCCTCGATCTATTTAGGGCCCGGGGGTTCTTCTCTGGGCTAGTCCGTCCCTTTGTAGCAACAGCGCCACCTGCTGATCAACGCACGGCACTTTCACTTCAGGAGATTTTACTTATTTCTGTCTTTCCCGAGTCATTCAGTAAAAACTGGACTTGTTCATTTTTTAATGATGAAAAGACTTTGGGGCTGTACGCCTCACATTAGCTGATCGCTGGGGTTAGTGCTGTGTTTCTCTGAATATCACATTGCACTTTCGGATTTCTTCCTGCTTCCTTCTGTACAAGGCGCGTATCTAACCGGGACTGGCCGATGGCTGCCGGGGTGTGTGCGTGCGGCGGCGGAGGGAGGGGAGAAGGGATACAGATGCTGCTGCAGCCTGGCTTAGAAATCCAAAGAACCGATCTCGCTGAGGGGCGGGGACTCAGGCAGGGGTGTAGGGTGACTTCTATTTGGGAGAGGGGCCAGCAGGCTCAAGCCAGTTCTATATGGCCGGTCTGGAGAGGCATCGCCACCTCCACCTGACTCACCCAGCAGGGCACCCAGCCTGTCTTGGGGGAAGATGCAACCAACGTTTATGACTCAAAGGGGGGTTTCAGCTCAAGAAGTTTGAGAACAGGGCCGGGTAGCTCAGGGTGAGGAAGGAGGGTCTCTGGGGTCTGTGTGTGGGAAGGGGGGTAGCTCAGGGTGCAGGGAAGTTGTAGCAAGGGGCTGTGTGCAAAGAGGTGTCTAGCTCAGGGGAAGGGGGAGGTTTGCTAGGGGCTGGGTGCAGGCAGAGGTTAGCTGAGGGGGCTGGTAGCAGAAAGGCAGGTTTAATCCTCTGCAGCAGCACCAGAGGAGGGGACTTGGCACCAGCCAGAGGAGCAGTTGCCCCATGGTTTGTGCTCTTGCCTCCGACCTGGCCGGGGGCAGGGGGCCAAAGAGCTGTGGAACTCTCCCGGGCACTGCGCTGCACTTGTCAGAGAGCCCCGCAACTCTGCCCGTGGGCTCCGGAGGCTTTTCCCGTACAGGGTGCACTGGGCATTTAGCACTCAGCCCTGCCACCCCCATCTTGAGCCGCAGCCACTCGGAGCTGAGAGGGGGCAGGGACGGGTCCGTCAGCAGGATGTGTGCGCTGGCGATTCAGGGGGCCACCACAGATAGGGGCTTCAGTGTGTGTGTGTTTCTTGGGGGAGGACTCCTGGGGGAGGGGACGGTGTTTCCCAGATCCCTTATATCCCTCGGGAAGAAAGAACTGGGAATCAGACTGTCCCTGCGCTCTGTGTTCTCGTCTGACAGACAATCGCCCCGCCCCGGTCACTGCGCGACAGCAGCGTGTGGGCTGTGCGCATCCATCCCCGAGTGTGTCCTTGTCTCTGAGGGGCGCAGCTCGCCCTGCTCTTCTGGCCTCGCCAGGACAAACCTCTTCCCCCTTCTGCGCAGGGCCCGCTGCGCTCTGTGTCAGTGTGTCTCTGACGCAGTAATAGGTGGCGGTGTCTGCAGCTGTCAGCGAGCGGAGCTGCAGAGAGAACTGGTTCCTAGGAGGGTTCACGGAGATGCTGATCCGACTCTGCAGGGACGCCGCGTAGTTTGTGCTCCCCCTTTGCGCTATGCGCCGCATCCACTCCAGCCCTTTCCCAGGGCTTTGCCGGACCCAGCTGCACCAGCAGCAGCTACTGCCCAGCGTGTCCGAGGAGGCTCCGGAGATGGAGCAGGTGAGGCTCAGAGTCTCTGCGGGTTTCCGGTCCGGGGCCCTGACTCCACCAGCTGCACTTGGGACAGGACCCCTGTGGAAAGACAGAGCCGCGTGAGCAAAGCCCAGAACCCGCCCGCCGCCTGGTGGCCGCGGATCGGTCCCACCCAGCACTCACCCGAGCGGGCGACCAGCAGGAGGAGGGAGACCAGGAAGGGCCGAATGGTGGCGCTGTCCGAGCACAGAGCAGCTCTCCGCTGGGGACCGCCAGAGCGCCTGGGCTCGCCACCGCCAGGGGCCCTTGTCTGTACCGGGCTCACGCGGCAGGGATTTGCATGCGGGTGTCAAGGCGCAAATTTGAGCGAGGAGACGCACAGTATAGCGCTACCGCTTCTGAATCCGACCCGTGGGGTTCTCCAACAGAAATGGGAGAGACCCGATGCCTTGGGTTCTGTGATGGCAGGGTAGGACCGAAGCAGCCGGATTTCAGAGAGGACATGTTACCACCCATTCAACCGGAGGGACCCTTTGGCATATGAAACAATTAGGGACAAGATTCCAAAATCCCTGGAACATCGCTACTCCATCAGACTGGGCCAGTCTCCATCAGACTAGGTTCCTCCACACACTCAGATGGCGGGCGACCTCTCTTGTCATTCACAACCCGCGTGAAAACTAAGTCTCTTGGAGTAATGTGGTTTTATCTTCTCTTTGTCTCTCTAGTCCTCGGTATGTTTCCTAGTACAACATGGGCTCTGGCAAATCAGAGGCACACAGAGGGTTACACGTTTTACAGGAGGTCCTACATAGTTTACATGTATCTTTACTATGTTTTTTTTTCTTTCGGAGGAGATGTGACCACCTGGAAGGAATACAGCTAGTTTCTGTGCTTGTGTATTTCGAACAAAGTGAAGTTCCTGATACTATTTTAACAGGAGGATTTCTCCCAATGAAGATGCCCCCACGCGCCAAAGACCGCCAGGGGCAGAGAGTCACTGACTGACTGCTAGAGCCACTAACATGCCCCCCTTCCATTGCCCCTTGGGCGGGACACACACGGGTACCGGCAGGGGGGAAAAAGGACTAGAGTCGCCCCCAGGTTCCCAACTTTCGCTGATCTCAGAAGGTCTCCGAACTGTGGCAAAACCGCTTCCCCCTTTTCTATCAGGCTCCGCGTTGCGCTGTGTCACTAGTGTCTCCCGGAGCAGTAATAGTTGGCGGTGTTTGCAGCTGTCAGCGAGAGGAGCTGCAGCAAGACCTGGTTCCTGGATGTGTCCGGTGAGATGGTCACTCGGCCCTGGAGAGCGCTGGGATACTCAGTGTACCACCTGCCAGACCGGTACCACGTACAGCCCAGCCACTCCGGCCGTTTGCCCGGGGGCTGTCGGACCCAGTCCCAGGTGGCTCTGGTGCTGGAAATCGACTTTCCGGAGATGGTACAAGTGACTGTCAGGGACTCCCCGGGCTTCGCCGCTCCCGGGCCCGTTTCCTTCAGCTGCACTTGGGAGAGGACACCTGGGAGGGAAACACGGAAATGACGGAGTGAGGCAGGCCCTGTCCCCTGGGGGCGGGGAACATGTGAAGATTAAACATCCTGACACTGCACCTAAGGGGTGAGGCACCCAACAGCCACGGAATTGCTTTGGAATCTGGGCACCTCATTCCCTTAGGCTGCTGGAACAGCGCCTCTTCTGCAGTCAGTGCAGCAGGGATCCCCCCGGACCCCAATAGCCACGTACCTGACGGGGCCTCCAGCAAGAAGAGGAAAATCATCAGCAGGTTCATTTTCAGTGAAGGTGCAAACGGTCCCCCAAATTTAGGACCGGGCATTTATCTGCCTACGGGAGACTGAGGCTCCTCAGCAGGGGCTTGGATTTATACAAGGGCGCTGGGGCAGGAATTTGCATGCGGGTTTCACAAAGTGGCTACAAGAGATGACGGGATGTGAGCTGTGTCCACACATGGCGATCTGTGCCTGGGATGCGTGTCCGCCTGAGACAGGAGCTCAGCCCAGCAGGGGTGTTTCTGTGTGTGAAAGTTTTGAAACTGCCTCCGGTATTTGGAAATCCGAACTCACAGTGTGTAAATGGGATTTGGTCTTTTCACACTAAAATTCTCAGCCCCCAAAGGGAGCGCAGGAAAGACCCTTGTGCGGCATGAAGGTCTATACGGTACATCCCTCCTCACCTGTGATGTTTGCTGGTATTGGGAAGGAGCCGACGGGAGTTAGGAGCCCTGCTCTAACCGACATACAGTTAGATTTCGGCCCCTAATGCACTTCTGCAGTCCACGCTCTAGAGAGCTGTACACGGTTCATGGCGTCTCTGCTGGAATTCGCGCTGTGCGAGGCGCTGCACAAATCCCTAGCAACAGACAGTGCGGCCTTTGGGAAGGGGCTACATCATGGACCCTTCTCTGTGTGTGAGATGCCCGGGCGGTGGATGAGTCAATCTGGGGTCCACAATTTATTACCATTGTTATTCCTGCCGGAAATAGCTCCTGGGATCTCTGACCCCCATCCTTGCCCGGCCCATGATGGTGATGATGATGCTCAGACAAAGCAGGCTGGCCAGTGGGTCGGAGCACTAGGGTTGGAATCAGGGGAACCTGGATCTTGTTCCCGCCTTTGCCCCTGGCGCGGTGCGTGACAGGGGGGCAAGTCCCTTCGCCTCCCCGTGCCTCAGTTTCCCCTTCTGAGAAAGAGAATGTGATAGAATGTGAGCACCTGCGGGGACAAGCCCTGGGATAAGGGGCCTGGCTGAGGCCTAAGGGCAGATCTAAAGTCGGGCCCTGCCCGTAGAACGCAGAGCGAGCAAGATTCCCGCTGTGCGCAGGCCCCAGGCCCTGTCACACTTTGCCCCAGGCCCGCCATTGGTTAGAACATGGCTCGGCTGGAAAAAACACGAGCGACGCTAGGCACTGAGCATGCGCACAAACACACTGCGGGGGGCGAGCTCCAGGCGCCCCAGACAATTTAATGTACCTGGGGCCCGGCCACTGCCGCAGTAGCTGCTGTGACGAATCTGCCGGGACCCTTTGAAACTGCCCAGGCGAGCCGCAGGCATTGGCGTGTGCGAGGCGGATGGAGCCTCCTTGGGGGAGGCCAACCCCCAGCTCCACTCCTTCCACCCGCACCTTCCCCTCGGGGGCCAGAGCTGCCCCCACCAACCTGCTGCACCTGCACTCAGGTCCCAAGGTTACGGGACGAGGGCGGTTCAACCTGCGGTTTCTGTTGAAGGTTCTTTGCGATCCTTACGGCGAGAGGGGTTTTATGTTTTAATGAGAGTGGAGATTCTGGAACCCAACACAGAGCCTCCGGGGAAAGAGCCAATCACCGAACCGCCCTAAGTTCACTCATTGCTCTAGAGGAAGGTGCTTTGTTTCATTCACTTTGATGAGAAACCAATGTACCGAACAGACCCCTTGCATGTCTCTGGAGTTACGGGGCAAGCGGAGTTTTCTGTTGACAGCCTACTGCCGTTTGCCTCTCTTGGTGGAGAAGACCTGGCCTTTGGCTCTGACCCAGGGTTCGGTTCTCGCGATGAGGGACCTTTAAGGAGAGAGCTTTCAAATTGGGCGTGTTTCTAGAGATAATTTCCAATCACATCAAAAAACAAACTGCAGCTTTTAAAAAACTGATTTTGACAACGTTTGGGAAAAGTCCCTGTAGGACAGAGGTGACGGTGCTGCCTCAGATAACGCTGTGTGCTAACTGATGGCAACTGCTGAATTTTTTAGTGTTAGGGGAAAGGCATGTGGCTTTCTTTGTGAGGGTCCCCTGCCCGCAGCGCCGGGTTCTGACCGGCCGGGACTTTCCCTACTGATAGCTGGGGCAGGTTTGTGTTTGAGCTCCCAGCAGCTTCCCCTGCCTGTGTCCAGGGCCGCGACAGCGGGAGGGGTCCTCGGGCTGCAGGCCGGTCAGTGCCGGGAACGGAGGGGTTAACAAGGTAGGGTGGTTTGTGTTACTTTCACCCAGGTGCCAGGTCCCCTGCCTGAGACCGGAGCGGTCCGTCTGTCTCTGCTGCCCCCTCGCGGCTGCCGGGGGAAGGGCGATTCCTCAACCTGGGTTTTTTGCATTATCACAAACCGGTTTCGTGTGGCTGTGTCTCTGTTTCTGACACAGTAATAGCGGGCGGTGTCTTCTGGCTGGAGGCCGGTCATTTCCAGGTACAACGTGCTCTGGGAATTGTCCCTGGAGATGGTGAATCTGCTTTTCACTGTCTCGGAGTAAAATTTAGAATCCCCGGTGTGGCTTATAGTAGTGACCCATTCTAAGCCCTTCCCGGGAGCCTGCCGGACCCAGTAAATCTCGCAGCTGCTGTAGGTGAAGCCGGAGGCTTTGCAGGAGAGGCGCAGAGAGTCTCCGGGCTTCTTCACATCCCCTCCGGACTCCACCAGCATTTGGGACCAGACACCTGCAAATACAGACCGGTTCTTAATATCGGTATACAATCAGCCCTTACGCAGTATTCCTCCGACTGGGCCAGTGACTCAGAGGAAGATAATACCTTCCAAAGCTGCTGCGACGAAACACAGAAGGAGCCAAATTCTCATTGCCCCTAGTACTGAGGGAAAGTTCTCCGGGACTGGTGTGGGTTTGGCTGGTCACTGCAGAGAGACCAGGGTCTGCGATTTGTCTCTGCGGCTGGAGCTTGGGAGGAGACAGGGACAGATTTAAACAGGAGACTGACTCTCTAATTTGCATACCCCGCCTTATAAGAGACACTCACTGCGGAGAGATTGAAACAGCAACCTCTCCCTGATTTGCATGGCCCGACAGTTATAAGAGACACACAGGCGCGCTCTGTTTTACACTCAACCTTAGGGAGCAGCATCAGACGGTCCCTCCCCACTGGCGGGGCAGCGCCTGCGCGGTGGGGTCCTGAAAATACTCTTCCAGTGGTCTCCGACCTTTTGGGGCTGCCGGGGGCGGGGCCAGACATGCGCCACGCGCCCGGGGTGGGGGCCGCGCATGCGCCACGCCCCCGGGGCCCAGGGCACAAGAATGGCTCGGGCCGGCCCTGGTCACTAGGCGGGCGCATATAAATGCCCCCGAGGGCGCCATGGCGCCCGCGGGCATCGCGTTGGGGACCACTGAGTGATGTCACGTTCTTGAGGCGCATCCCGTGGCCCTAGGGGGCGTGTCCTGGAAGCCAACACATTCCGTAAGGACAGTGCGCCCATACCGGGCTGTGGTGCAAAAACGGAGGCCCAGAAGCTGGCTCGCGGATGGAAAACCTAAGTGGGATTGGTGGGGGGAGGGGTGGAGAAGTTTCGATCCAACCAACCCGCACAAGGGCGTGGACCGTAACTCACCATTTCAGAGCGAGAACAGGTAACGTCTTTGTATCGGTATGTAAAGGGGGGCTCAGAAAGGGGGGGTCTGTGTGTGGCTGAGGGGGGAACAGAAAGTCTAGAGGGTCTCAGAGCCGGGCCATTGTCACGGGCGCGGATGTGCGAGTGTAACTGCTGCCATGGACCGGGGAGCCGATACCTGCTTTGTCCGCAATGAATCTGGTAAAGGGAAAAAGAGAAACTCCAAGAATAGATCCGGGACCCGGCGTCTCTGCCCTGCGGAGAAACCGCTTCCCCTTTTTTGTACGGGCCCCGCTGTGCTCTGTGTCACTGTGTCTCTGGCGCAGTAATAGGTGCCGGTGTCCGCAGCTGTCAGCGAGCGGAGCTGCAGAGAGAACTCGTTCTTGGCGGTGTCTTGTGTGATAGTCACTCGGCTCTGCAGCGCGCTGGCGTAGTCATTGTACCGCCTGCTCGGTCTGTAGTAAATGCGCCCAACCAATTCTAGCCCCTTCCCCGCGGGCTGCCGGATCCAACTCCACTCAGTACTGGCGCTGGAAACCGAGTCTCCAGAGATGGTGCAAGTGAGTGTCAGGGACTCCCTGGGCTTGGCCGCTCCCGGGCCCGTTTCCTTCAGCGTCACTTGGGAGCGGACCCTGGGAGGGAAACACGGAAATGACGGAGTGAGCCAGGCCCTGTCCCCTGGGAACATGGAAATTAAGTATCTGGAACCCGCATACGGGGAATGAGGCACCGAACTCCCACAGAACTGCATTGGGATTCGGGTACCTCATTCCTTGGGCTGCGTCGAACAACTCCTCTTCTATGTCAGGGATCCCTCCTGTCCCCCAAGAGCCACGTACCTGAAGGGGCCTCCAGCACGAAGAGGAAAATCAGCAGCGGGTTCATCTTCAGCGAAGGCGTAAACTATGTCCGGCAGCCAGGCCCGGGTAGGTCTGTGACTGGGGAGAGACTGAGTCTCCTCCGCTCAGAGGGTGTATTTAAACAGGACCGGGCGAAGCAGAGATTTGCATGCTGGGTTCCCTGCATGACTATATAAATGAAGAAAGGGTGCGAGCTCTGTCTACAGGTGGGGTCTCTCCTAGGACGCTTCCTTCCCCTCCCCTCCTCAGCCAGTCAGCCAGCCAACTGTGAAACTGCCAAAGGTATTTGGAAGCCCAAACTGAATTTAAATAAATCCATTTTTGCCATTTAATATCTTTTAAATTCTCAGCCAAATGTCAGCGCAAAGCGGCGCTTCTCGGGAATGAAGGAAAATTTGGGGAAGAGAAACTGCCCCCTTCTCCTGAGGCTTTGGTGGGGATTTCAAAACAGCCCCAGGAATTCAGAGCCCAAACGGCAGCGAAAATCAGTGGGCTCGGGGCCTTTAACTCTCTGATCCCATCTCTTCAGTCCTACTCCGTGTCCGGCAGAGATTTACCATAGTGTGAGCCAGAACCCCGCCTGCCCTGTGCAGCCGTACACTTACCCAGGGGCTAAAGCTCTCATTCCGCCCCGCTGAGTGTCATAGAGCCTTTCGGCTGCTGTTACCAGGCGCTGTGCTGCTCACACGTAGCGGGGCAGGGAGCGCTCCGAGCTGGGGTGCGGGGCAGTTTCGGAAACGAGACAAACTCCCAGGCTCTCCGGGTCAGACAAATACTTGGGGAGAGGGAACGAGAAATCTCCCCCCTTATGGCGGGTGAGTTGGTAATTGCCAAATATTTGGCTACTTCCTATTCAAGAGCGGGTGTTGGCCCCTGCGGGAGGCAGCAGGCTGAGCTAGACTGGCCCTCGGGGAGAGTGTGGCCTGGCACATATGGGGGCCCCACATCTCTGCTGGCTGCTTAAAGGTAACAGTGATTCCTGCAGGTCAACTGAGGGTGAAGGCTCCGGGCTTATCGCTACGCAAGGGAAGGAGTCTGGAGAGGTGGAAGGAGGAGTCTAGCTCTAAATATTCCACCTGTCCCCAAGGATCTTGTCGAGGTCAAAGGTTTAAGAGGGTCAAAGAAGAAGTATCTGGCAATGGGCAAGCAGGGGTGGGTCACTTGATAATTCCTGCTCGGTTCATCCCTGACAGTGGCCTCCGTTGGCAAACAGGACTCTGGGCTGCTAGAGGGCCTTTGGTGTGACCCAGTGTGGCCACTCACAGGCTATGTCTACACTGGCGGGTTATTGCACAAGAATGGCCATTCTTCAGGAAAGCGTCCACACTGCTCCCCACCCTTGCGCAAGAAGATTTACAGTACAGCGTGGTAAGAGAGGGCTTCTTGTGCAAGAGCTACGTTCTTTTATAACAGATGTAAGCCCTCTTGCACAGGAGCTCTTGCACAAGAGGGCAGTGTGGACACTCCACAGGGATTTCTTGCACAAGAAAGCCCTATGGCTAAAATGACCATCAGAGCTTTCTTGCACAAGAGAGCATACACGCTGCCATGTGCGCTCTTGTGCAAAAGCCCAGTGTGAACATTTTCTTGTGCAAGACTTCTTGCACAAGAACCCTTGCACAAGAAGCCGCCAGTGTAGACATAACCCAATAGTTTCAGTCTTGGGAAAGGGGAGGGGGGTCTTGCCAGTCACTTGTCAGAGAAATAATAGATGAAGCTGAGGAGTAATCACTCCGTTAGGCTCTATAGTCCAGGGGTCAGCGTTCTGACCTTGTAAATCAAAGGTGAGTTCAAATCCCATTGGAGCCTCAGGGGTCGTTTCTACTTTTTAAGAGTAGGTTAGTCAGACCCCTGTCAGGGATGACCTAGATCCCTCGTATCCAACGCGCTCGCCATGAACCCATGTCACTGTTTGGCTGGTAGAGTGTGGCTAGGTCGCAAGTTCAGAATTGGTTGGACTCCGCGGATCTAGACAGTGCTTGGTCCTGCAGTGAGGGCAGGGGACTGGACTTAATGGTCTTTGCAGGTCCCTTCCAGTTCCAGTGTTCCATTCTATGGGTCCCATTCCCAGCCTGGGGAACTCAGGGATGCAAAGGCTACGGGATTAGATTCTCCGCGTGCTTATAACGCGAGGCGAACCCCTCATACGCCGTCTTCTCCTCCCTGGGGCTGGTAACGCCAGACCGGTTCTCCGCGCTGTTAATTTCAGACCGGGCTTTCCTAGGTTCCCCCTCGCTGTGTGTGTCTGGCGCAGCGATACAGGACGGTGTCTGCGGGCTGCAGGCCGCTCAGCTGCAGGGACACTGCCGCACGGTCACTGCTGCCCCCAGGCGGCTCAAGGCGGAGGTGCAGGCTGGGTTCTTGTAGAATCTCTCCTGGGATTTGTGTCGCTGTGTGCGCGGAACAGTAATAGCGGGCGGTGTCCTCGGGCTTCAGGCCGGTCATTTGCAGGGACAGCAGGTTGTTGGGATTGTCCCTGGTGATTGTGAATCGACCTTTCACAGCATCAAGGTAGTGTGGTACTTCCATCGTTCCTTATATAAGCGACCCACTCCGGACCGTTCCCGGAGCCTGCCGGACCCAATACATACTGTAGCTGCTATAGGTGAAGCCGGAGGCTTTGCAGGAGAGGCGCAGAGAGTCTCCGGCCTTCTTCACATCCTCCGGATTCCACCAGCTGCACCTGGGACCCAGCACCTGGGAATACAGACTGGTTATATATATTGGTATCAACACAGCGGGAATGCAATATTCTTGAATCTCTGCCGCTTTTCAGAAGAAGAAAATACCTTCCAACGCCGTTATAGCCAAAATTACAAGGAGCAAAATATTCATTGTCTCTGCTGCGGGACTGGCTGGTCACTGCACAGACCCAGGGGGCAGCGGATTGTCCCTGCAGGTGCAGCCTGGGCAGAGGCAGGGACAGATTTAAGCAGGACACTGACTCCCTCATTTGCGTACTCCGCGTTATAAGAGACCCATTCTCTTCTCCCAGGGATCTGTGTGACTCGCCCTGGGACTCCAGGTGCAGGAGTCAGACTGTCCGGGCCTGGGTATCTGTGAAGCGCCGGGCACGGGGCGCTGGGATCCTCCTGACACTTTCGGACCTGGAGGAGCGAGCAGCTCCCTGCGGTGACTGTGTTTCCTCACACAGGGACTGAGGGGCTGGTGACTCTCAGGTGATGGCGGGGGAGGAGTGATCTCTGGAGCCCCCTTCCCATGTGCAGAGGGCCAGACAGCGCCGATCACTGGCTCAGTGTCCGGGAGGGACCGTGTCCCAGGCAGCCATTGGGCCGGGACCCCGCTGGTGAAGGCAGATTTCCCGCCGCGCAAGGGGGGGGCGGGATTTTGGCCGGAAGCCTCTTTCCCTCCCCGGCAGAAATCGGCTGCACCGAACTGACCCGTGGGACTTACCCTTAACAAGTCCAGCTCCTGCGTGGGAGCAGAAGACAGGCTACTGACCTAGATGGACCATTGCTCTGGCCCCGTTCGGCCAGCCCATGTTCAAGACCAGATTCATTTCCTGGTGCCTAACATTCTGGACAACTCCTGTTTGCTATTGCGATATAAGTTCCTTTGGGATACAATCAGTAGAATAGTAAATCCTGTACTGTTGCGAAGAAGGAAAATCCGATTATTTGTCCTTTCCCTGCGTTGAAAAGTCCTGTCAAGCCCCGAAAGCCCTGGGAAGCAGGGGTGACAGGGCAGGACACCGGGGATTTTAGCTTTCCCCGCACACGCTGCGGTACAATTGACTCAGGTCCCTGCCTCATCTTGATGTTGGTCGAATTCAAGTTTGCTTCGAAGCAGCGCCCCCGTCTGGCCGCATCCAGGGCTGCAGCTGCTGCTAGTTGGGGAAGGCCTCGTGCAGCTCTGCTGGGATGAGGGAGGGAAAAACCGGAGTGAGAAGGAGGAATTGCTGTAGGCGGGTCCTGAGGCGGAGAGAAACAGGAACTTTCTCTCTGGCAGTGTCTGACAGAAACCAGAAGTGAATGTATCCTTTCCCACCAATCCAGCCAGTGACTTTCCCCTCAATCTGTCCTTCCTCTCAAACTGCATTGAAACCAGAGGACTGATGTTTGGCGGTGTTGGGCCCCTGCAGATTTCATTGATTACAGGTGGAAACGTTCCTGCCCAGCACAGCTGAGATTTGGTCCCTTTGGAGCAACGTTTCCTGAAACGGTTTTCGAGTCTGAGCGTCTGAATTTGTCGGTGCCCAATGGGAGTCGGCAGCCTGATCCCCAGAAGTAAATCATCCCCCACACCGGGAGCTCGGCCCATCAGAGATGTATCTGATCAACTCCGGCTCTACCGGGAGGAGCTACAGCTAGCCCCAGTAGTGATCCCTGACAGAGACACCAGCGACGTCACAGGTGAGACTGAGGTTCGCGCCCAGCTTCGCCGCCCCAGGAAACAAAACGAACGTGACCCACGGGAAAGTCTACAGCTCCGTCCCTGTTTCCCGGCTAGCACATAGAAACTCACGGGAGGGGCCGGAGAACAGGAAGGAAACGCTCCAGCGGGCAGGGCCAGGTGGGTCTGTGTCGGGGAGGCCGAAGCTCTTAGAACCAGGGGCTGCTATTTAACCAGGAAGCCCCGGTCAGGGATTTGCAGGCAGGTTTCCCGAGTGAGTAGAGGAGGCGGCAGGGGTGAGCATTCAGCATAAGGGGGTACAGGTGTCCTCTGGGCACCCGACGTCCACGCGCTCAGCTGAGCTGTTCGTTGCTCTGGCGATTTGCCGAGGAGAGAGCAGAAGTTACACGTTTCTAAATCATCCACCGCGTCTGTGTTGCTCTTGGGTAAATCCAACTAGGGGCTCCCAAATCCGTAGCCCGGTTGGATAATCTCCGCTTTGGAGTCTGGACCCCAATTTCTTGTCTTCTAATGGCGGGACTGGAAGGGACCTGGAGAGGACGCGGGGTGATCTAGACCCGCCCAGACAGACGTTTGTGTTCAGCGCCACAGACCGAAAAATGCCTCAGGTGGAAGGGGGAGGGCTGGGCACGGAGAGAAGACTCAGAGTGGAGCTGCCGTGGGTGGGTCTGTCCCTGACCTTGGGAAGCCGCTTCCGCCTTCCTGATCCCCTCCCTCCCCCCGTCTGTGCAGCCTGGGAGCGCTTCAGGGCGGGGCCAGAGAGCAGGTGCCCTGGGCTGCGTCCCCTGCTCGGCTGGGCAGGGCGGGCCCCAGTGTCACATCCCCGGTCACAGCAACTCCTGGTCCCCAGCCACGGACCCCGGGACGCTCAGACACTGACTGCTGGGGGGCAGAAGGGCTGGCACCTCAGCAGGGCCACGTGACAATCTGCGTCATTTCCTCTGCCCTGACCAGGCAACCCTGAGTGTAAGGAAGTTTCTGGCGCGTTCCGTTCCCCTCAGGGGTTCCCCGCTAGATTCGCTTCTAGTCTAGTCTAGTCGATGCCAGGCGCGGTCTCACCCCGCGGGTCCCCCAGTAGCACCGGGCGCCTCCCTGCGTGTCGCTCTTACTCCAAAGTTCCTAGCGCTCGGGACCGGGAGCTCAGGGAGCAGGGCCCTGGGGGCAGGGCCGCTCTGAGACAGACCCTCATTTCCTGCCGCTTGCTCCAGCCACAACCAGCTTCTTCAGCGGCTGCGGTGGGTCCGGTCCCCTCCAGCTGGAGCCGATTCTGTCCCAGGAACAGTCTTAGCCTGGAAAGTGATTCAGGGACTTAGGGCTCTAACCCCTTTAGCTGTCTCCGATCTTAAGTCACTGGGCTGTAATGACCCGGGTTCACACGGGCAACCATTGGCCAGAGTGAGTGAATTAGCAGGAGCCCTGGATTCTCTCACTGGAGGTTTTGAAGGGCTGTAGCTGAGGTTGCGTCTCTGTGTATCGCGCACAGTAATACGTGGCGGTGTCATCGGCTCGCAGGCTGCCCAGCTGCAGCCAGGCCGTGCTTATGGAGTTGTCCCTGGTGATGGTGAATCGCCCTGAAAAGCCTGGGCGTAGCCAGTGCCACCACTACTTGGACTGATGTATCCTATCCACTCCGGTCTGTGTCCGGGAGCTTGCCGGACCCAATCAATATTATAGCTGGTGAAGGTGTAGCCGGAGCTTTTACATGTCAGCTTCACAGACTCTCCGGGCTTCTTGATTTCTGCCCCAGATTGAGTCAGCTGGACTTGGGAGCTGACACCTGTCAATCATACAAACACAGTTAATTCGGTTCTTCTCCCCCTTCCCCCTTCCCAGATTGATCTGGCTCTGAGTTTTGAGAAACGCAGTTCCAAATAAAAATAATGCATTTGGCTATTAAAAATTCTCTTCGCGGCTTCAAACCGAACCTGTGTAATGTGTCCGATGTCAGAGACCCCTGAATCCCACCCGCTTTGTCTTAGTTCTAGAACCAACTTCTCGCCCCTAGCCCAGCTGTGCTGAGCAGCTGCAGGGGTGTCCATCCACCTACCCGAGAGAGCTGCCAACAAGGAAAAGACGCCCAGACGGAGCATTTTCAGCCTCAGACCAGTGGCGGGGAAGCAGCGACCCTTTCTCTGCTGGCAGTTATTCAGGGAGGGCGCTTGCTCCCCTTTATCAGTCACTTTCCTTCTTCATTTGCATGTGGGCACCGCTACCTCACTTGACTAAACCTCAGCGTCGCCCGTGGGGGCGGCATAAAAAGAAGCCGGTCTCCGTGTCTCGCCCAGCCTGCGCTGCGGGGCTGTTCACAGGCGCCATCCCACTGCTGAGCGACACGGGAGCTTTAACCTGCTCCTCTTCCCGACCTGGGGACCTCTGGCTCCCCAGGGACCCTTCTCCCCGTCAATGCCGCCCTTAGCGCGGACCCCCGTGTGACGACGCGTTGGGGTTCCCCCGTCTCCTGCACCCCCGTAATGGCACGAACAGACTCCACCAGCCAGTAGAATAGAGGGAGTTTATTGCTTCTCCAGGAGACAGCACAGCATCTGTCATCTGGTTACAGGAACTGCAGCTAAGAGGCCTCAGTGCCCCCCTTGGAGATGGGGGGTGGCTGGGCCCTACAAGCCCAGCCCACTCCCCAGCTCCTTCCCTAGGCTCCTTCCTCCATGATCCCAGACAGGAACTAACCCACTCTCTTCCAGCCCTGCCCCCAGCCAGGGGCAGCATTCCACCTTCCTTTGTTTCTCTCCTGGGGCTAGGTGGTCAGACAGGTTTGAAGTCCCCTTTGCATAATGACTCACCCCCTGCCCTGCTGGGTCCTGCTACAGACAGCAGAGGTGGCCCCCAGCCCCAGCAAGGTCCCAACACTACGTCACACCCCGTCAGCGCAGCCTCCTGCAGTCCCGGACTCCTGAGCTGAAGCGATCCGCCGGCCTCAGCCTACCCGGGCGCTGGGATCACAAGTACCCACCACCGGGCCCGGCTGGGTTTCCCTTTTCCCGCTTGCACCTTCACACTCCGGTGCCGTGAGCTCGGCCCAGACAGCAGCTCATCCCGACAGCCTCGCGTGGGCAGGAGCCTCCCAGCTCCCCCTTTAAGCGCTGCTTGTCAGTTCTAAGCTTTGGCCACACGGTGCAAGACCGGACCGTGAGATCCCGGGGCTGAGCCCAGTGCGCCGCGGGACACAGACTCGCACCCAGGCCTGTGTGGAGCCCGGAGGCCTTAGACAGAGCGAAGCGTTTCAGCCCGTGGGAGGCTACTCGGGTCCCGGGGGCAGGGAACAAGGTGCCACCAGGGCAATGGCGGGGAAAGGGTCGGTGACACGTGCCCAGAGGATCCCACCCGGCGATCCGCTCCTGCCACAGAGCCGGGTGTCCTGTTCCGCCTGCCCTTAATGCAGGGCCGGCTCTAAGCACCAGGAAAGCCCCAGTCCCACTTCACTCGTGCCTCTGTCAAAAAAAAGGGGGGGGGGGCCAAAAATGTGTTTGCTTGTGGTGGCAAAAACCTAGAGCCGGCCCTGGGAGTGAGGCAGCTCCGGCCATAGGGGGTTGTCTGAGCGGTGATTCCCAAAGACTCCCCAGAGATGCCAGGAGAGGAAACGATCCCCCAGTGTTGACGGGTCGCTGGTTCGGGAATATTTCTCCCCAGGCTCACACGTGGCATTTTGCTGCCCCTTTGTGGCCATGGGCGACGCTTTCGCGTTATTGCGTTTTGGGGGTGTCTTGTCTTTTGTCAGACAAAATATTCCTTTGGGGGCCAATCTAGATTGTGAACGTGACTCTGGGGATTTGTGCCAAATCAGAGAAAACCTCCCCTGCCCCCGCCCTGTTCTTTGTCTATCCCCTTGTCCGGTGTCTGTCCCGCTGCCATCTGCCAGGGTCGCAGCGCAGAGCCGATCCTGTCCGGGCAACACAGGAAGCAGGTTTAGCGGCCCCTGCCGGGCTCGGGAGATTCTGGTTCTATAGAACAGCGCCCCAGGCAAACCCGCTCAGGATGGGGCAGGCACCTTTCCCACATGGTCTGAATTCACAGAGCGGCCCCAGCCCCGGCCGGGATGGGAACGGGCCTGGCCCAGCTGCTGGCAGTGACTCCAGCGAGAAGGACTCTCCTGGTTTATTTTAAGCCCATCTCCAGCTGCGTCACCTGCCAGCACAGACAGTGCAAGTAACATCCGCAGCTAAGAACCGAGCTAGGCGAGACTCACTCTCGGTCTGGGTCTCACTGGCCGGCAGCAGAGCAGCCCCAGAGAGCGAGGTCGGGGAGGCGGGAGCGGGGCAGCAGGATCCCAGAGTAGGAGCCGCTGGTCATGGCAATGCCGGGTAAGAAATGGGCGGGGGGCTGCAGGCAGGGCAGTGGTGGCTCTAGACTAGCTGCCAGCAACTGGCGCCCTAGGCGAACCATGCAATGGCG
This sequence comes from Rafetus swinhoei, assembly GCA_019425775.1. Taxonomy (NCBI): domain Eukaryota; kingdom Metazoa; phylum Chordata; order Testudines; family Trionychidae; genus Rafetus; species Rafetus swinhoei. The sequence goes on along the minus strand of CM033433.1, from coordinate 675,955 downwards.
CTCCCACCTCCAATCCCTCAATGATATTGCGCTTGGATTTGGCACCCCATTTAAGGCGACCTAGTTCGCATATATGGACGGGCCAGGGGGGAGGGAGGGGGGGAAGTGTCTGTAGGTCTCAGGCTCTAAGGAGCAGGCTGGAATTGCAGGTGTGACGTAGTGGGGGTATCTGGCTAGTTCCTATGCTGGCTCTGTGGTAATCCCCAATGGCTGCCATCGGTACCACAGCCCAGAAGGATGAGTCATTATGCTAAGAGGGTCTCTCAACCTGTCTGACCAGCTACCCCCCAGGGAGAGAAACAAAGGAAGGTGGATTGCTGCCCGGGCTGGGGGGCAGGGCTGGAGAGAGTTAGTTTAGTGTCTGTCTGGGATCATGGAGGAACCAGCCTAAGCCAGGGCTGGGATTTAGGGCCCAGTCTCCCCCATCTCAAGGGGGGCTGAGGCATCCTAGACCTGCCCTGTAACCAGATTACATCGGTGCTGTGCTGTGCTGTGCTGTATCCTGGAGAAGGAATAAACTCCCTCCATTCTACGGGCTGGTGGAGTCTGTTCGTGCCATTACGGGGGTGCAGGAGTCAGGGGACCCCAACGCGTCGTCACACTGGTGTCAGGGGTGGGATGCACTGCACCCCGTGGATGGAGCATCCAGCGGCGGCGACTAGGCGCAGTAGAAGCAAGAGCCATGGAACCAGGCGTGCTGGAAACAGAGCGGCGGTTCCTGAGAATCGTGGGCGCAGCAGCACTAGACTGGTGAGTCTGCACCGAGGGGACCAGCGGGGAGATGGCCTATACCCAACTGCTGAAGGCAGAGCTGGTGAAGCTGTGCAGAGAGAGGGCTTGCCTGTGCGGAGTGCAACCAAGGCCCAGCTGATTGCCTGGCTGGAAGAGAATGACCAGCCACAGGGCTGGGATCCTGTCCCCGTGAGAACAGCCAGACCCCGCTGGGAGCGTGTCAGGCTCGGAGAGGGGGCAGGCGCTGGAGGCCGCCGAAGAGACCGGACTGCCTCCCAGGAGCACTGCAAGCCGTAGTCTGCCCGGGGGTCCAACCCCTCGGAGCTGCGGCTAGAAATCCAGCTGCAGATGAAGGTGGAAGTCCAGGACCGTGAGAGCAGCGACAGCATGAGCTGGCCATGGCAGAGCGGAGAAGCGGCAGGGCCCCAGCTGCGCCGAGTGCAGATGAGCCCCAAAGGCCCGGGGCGGCCAGATGCTTGGAGAAGCTCGTGGTGGCCCAATTGAAGGACATGGGCGACATAGACGGGTTCCTCAGCTCCTTTGAGAGGGCCTGTGGACTGCAACGGGTCCCCCCAGCTGACTGGCTGCAGGAGCTCATCCCCGCACTGAACCAGGAGGCCACCGGGGTGCTCAATCAGCTGGAAGACCTACAGCCAGGGGATTACAACCGAGTCAAGGAGGCCCTGCTGCACAAGTTTGGGCTGACCCCCGAGATGTACAGGAAGAAGTTCCGGGGCGTGCAGAGGGAGCCACAGGAGACCTATGTGGATCTGGCCTCCCACCTGGCGCAATACTGCCGCAAGTGGGTGTCTGGAGTTGGAGCCCAGACCGCAGAGGAACTGCTCAAGCTGATCATGATGGAGCAGTTCCATAAAGCGTGCACACCCAGACTGAGGCTGTGGCTCAAAGACCGAAGTCCGGAGAACCCCCAGGAAGCGGGGAGGCTGGCGGATGAGTTCACAGAGAGCCGGTCCAGGTGTGAACAGGAATCCCGGAGGGAAAGGGAATCGCGCAGAGACCGGTTCTCGGCTGAGCGGCGGAGAGAGGCACCTCCGAGGCGAGCCCCAGGGACCAGGACCACTCATGGGTGCCCCAGAAAACCAGCCAGGGCCGGGCGGAGCCGACCCAAAGAGCCCGCAGAACCTAACTTGCCATCGCTGTGGGCAACAAGGCCACAAGAGGGCTCAGTGCACCAGGCACAAGAACAGGTCCCATGACCTGGGACTTTCCAGGGTTAACTGGCTGGGGCTGGAGGAAGGGCAGGCTGCCCCAGAGGCAGGGGCTGGCAGGCAAACCTCAGCTCAGAGTGGGGGGAAGGATGCTCAGTGCATCCCCCCTGGGAGGTCTGACCCTCGGGAGGCGGATTTCTCCGTGTACCGGGTGGGGCAGGGCGGCCCCTGCGGAGCGACTGCCTCATACCCCTGGAGGTGGATGGTAGGAAGGTGACGGGTTTCTGGGACACGGGGGCGGAGGTGGCGCTGGCCCGATCTGACATAGTGGCCCCAGACCGGATACTATCCCACACGCAGCTGACCCTGAAGGGCATAGACGGGTCCCCGTTTAAGGTGCCTGTAGCCAGGGTGCGTCTGAAATGGGGGCCAAGGAAGGTCTCAAGAAAGTGGGGTGCACCGCACTTGCCCACGGAGTGCTAATGGGGAATGACCTAGAGGAGTGGCCCCAGGAATCCCAGCGGGCTCTAGTCACTGCCCAGAGCCAGAGCCAGCGAGGGGCTGGCAACCTGGATCCAGGGAAGGACTCCTGGCAGGGTCCTCAGGGTCCCATCACCGTGGACACGGGGTCCAGCCAAACTGGGACCCCGGACCTAGGCAAAGGTGGGGAACCGGTCCCGATCCCTGCCCCAGCGGCTGAATTCCAGGCTGAGGTGCAGGCAGACCCCTCCTTGCAGAGGCTGAGGGACGAGGCTGGCCTCCGTACAGCTCAGCCCCTGGGAGAGGAGGCCAGGAGAGATTCCTGTGGGAGCGGGGATTCCTGTTCCGGGAATGGCTTCCCCAGGAAGGTGAGGGCATGGGGGTCCAGCGGCAGCTGGTCGTCCCCAAAGTATCGCCTCAAGCTGCTGTATTTGGCCCACGACATCCCCTTTGCGGGCCACCAGGATCCGGAGCACCCGGCTGAGGCTGCTCAACACTTCTACTGGCCGGGAATATTCGCAGCCGTGCAGCGTGCGGCGGTCCTGCGACTCCTGCCAGAGGGGCGGGAAGGCCCAAGACGGGAGAAAGCTGCTCAGGGGCCCCTACCCTGTATAGAGGAGCCTCTGGGCTTGCTGAGAGAGTTATGGGAGGAAGACCTCCCGGGATGGAGCGTCGGGGTGGAGGCTGCCCTGGCTGTCCAGAGAAGGCTCGCTGGGCTCATGGCCCCGGCCCGAGAGACCCTGGCCAGAGATCAAGGCCAGCGGAAGGGTGGGTGCGACCACAGAGGACAGGCCTGTGCCAGTCGCCCTGGAGCGATGCGACGAGTGGACAGAGGGAAGCCAATTCATGTGGGGCCTCGCCGCGGCCGGCCCGAGTCAAGGGGAGCACCCATGTCCCCAGGGCGGGTTCCCACGCAGAGGACCCGAACTTCCCTAGGTCACGAGCGGAGTGACCCTGCTCAGTTCGCTCTCGGAGGGGGGGGAGAACTGTGACGTAGTGGGGGTATCTGGCTAGTTCCTATGCTGGCTCTGTGGTAATCCCCAATGGCTGCCATCGGTACCACAGCCCAGAAGGATGAGTCATTATGCTAAGAGGGTCTCTCAACCTGTCTGACCAGCTACCCCCCAGGGAGAGAAACAAAGGAAGGTGGATTGCTGCCCGGGCTGGGGGGCAGGGCTGGAGGGGAGTTAGTTTAGTGTCTGTCTGGGATCATGGAGGAACCAGCCTAAGCCAGTGGCTGGGATTTAGGGGCCCAGTCTCCCCCATCTCAAGGGGGGGCTGAGGCATCCTAGACCTGCCCTGTAACCAGATTACATCGGTGCTGTGCTGTGCTGTGCTGTATCCTGGAGAAGGAATAAACTCCCTCCATTCTACGGGCTGGTGGAGTCTGTTCGTGCCATTACGGGGGTGCAGGAGTCAGGGGACCCCAACGCGTCGTCACAGCAGGGTCTGGTTTGCTTGGTTCTGTGTTGGGAGGTGAGTGTCGCATGGAGATAGGACAGACGATCAGTGTTTGCTGCGCTTCTCCCTCCCCCCGAACCTACCAAACCCCAGACAAGGCCAAATTTCTCCTGGGAAACGAACCAGAACGTACCTGTCCAGGTGCCCCAAATCGGCAGATTCCTAAGCGCGTGTTCTTGCAATGACAGGGGAGGCATTGAAATGCGGTTACTTCACCGCACAGGAAGCAAAGGCGGTGCCCGGAGCGGGATTTGAACCCACGGCTGAGTTCGGAGACCGGAGCACCCAATAAGGGGACAGACAGGCCCTGGAGAAGGCCGCTTTGTTAGATCACTCCCCGCCCTGACAGCGCCCCGGGCAGTTTCTTTCGACCTTCGTTTTCTTAAATGTTTGCGTTACTCGGGGGTGGCCAACATCCAAGCTGGGCCCAAAAGTGAGTGGGGTTGGGGAGCTTGCAGCTTGGACCAGAACTTCCCAGAGAGTAGGAGCACCACGCGGTTTTGATCAGACCATTCTCCTATCCACAAGTGAGAAACAAAAGAACAGAAACGACCAACAAGCCCAACCCAGCGGGAAATAAACTGATCCTGCCAGGGTTATGTCTTGAGGATGCAGAATAGATCAGGTCGCTCATCTCGACTTAATTTTTGTTACCGGACCAAGATAATCTTTCTTTCAACAACAAAACCAGGGAAAGCGCGCACGCAGTCCCCACTACCACAAACTTGTGCAGTCGAGTTTCTCCTATTCGAAGAAATCGCAAGGGTCAGCGTACCCGTAGTGCAAGGATAGACCTCACCCTGGGAAAACCACTTTCATGAGCATGGTATTTCCCCTGCCAGGTAAGTATAAACTCTTGTCCTAGAGCCCCCGCCAGCCCTCAAGCGCCCCGAACTCTCACATCACGGTGGCTCCCACTTCCACCTCCGAACAACTCCGCCGGCACCGCTTCTCGCTGCTGCAAGCTGCCCCGCCCCTGTCCCCAGACCCCACCCAGAGCCCCGCTTGCAAATTAGGGCCCCGCTCGGCAGCCTGCTCCTACTCCCACAATGCTTCACTTGCACACATTTGCATACCTGCTCACGAGGCTCCGCCTCCGGATGCGCCACGCCCTGACTGCCCTTGGTCCACACTCTCCCCTGCCAGCCAGACCCGGCTCTTCAGCGGCTCAGCGCCCGATAGACAGAGCCCAGGACCCTCTCTCAAGTGCTGCCCGAAGGGCGAGGGGTTAAGGGAAAGCAGCAGGGCGGGGGACAAAGGGGCACAGCAGGAGAGGGTGCACCTGGCCACACGCCCTGGAGCTCACTATCACCGGCGAAGCCACGTGGCCGCAGGTTTCCCGCCGGTGTGGTCCTGTCCCCTGCCCGGAACGAGCCACCAGGGAGCAGATGGACCCGGGCGCGTGTGTGCCGGCGCGTTGCGGTTTTCCCATCTCCTGCACCCCTGTAGTGGCACGAACAGACTCCACCAGCCAGTAGAATAGAGGTGTTTATTGCTTCTACAGGGTACAGCACAGCACAGTTGTAATCTGGTTACAGGAACTGGGGCTAGGAGGCCTCAGTGCCCCCCCTTGAGATGGGAGGTGGCTGGGCCCTACAATCCCAGCCCCTTCCCTAGCTCCTTCTCCCCTGCTTCCCAGATGGAAACTAAAACTCTTCCAGACCTGCCCCACAGCCAGGGGCGGCATTCCACCTTCCTTTGTTTCTCTCCTTGGGGGGTAGCTGGTCGGACAGGTTGAGAGACCCTTGCCTAGTGACTCATCCCCTGTCCCGCTGGGCCATGCCACAGCCAGCAGCCAGTGGAGGTCACTCACAAACCACTGCCCAGCATAGCAACCAGCAAGGTACCCCATGCTACGTCACAGCGTGTTGCTCTGCTGCTCCCGTCACGGCCACTGAGTGGTGGCGGGAGGGGGGAGGAGCTGTGGGTGCCAGGCCCATCCTCTAAGTACCGGGCCGCTCAGGTACTCGGGCCCTGCCCCCTTGCCCATCCTGCCAGCCAGGGTACTGGGGCCATGTCCCCCTTGTAACCCCCACACATCGGCCCCTACAGACCAGTCTCCCCAGCTCCCAGCCAGTGCCAGCAGGAAACGGGCAGGGGCAGGGCCCTTCTCACCCAGAGCTGCCACACAGCGGGACTGCGCAGATGGACCCATTAGAACAGGGATTTGAGTCCCTCCCAGCCCCAGAGAGTGTCCTTGGCTCCGGGCTATGGGGTGAGTCGCTCTCTTGCTCTCTCTGGTCCAGTACACATGGCAGCCAGGCATCGGGGATTTCCGGGCCTACAGGGTGCAGGTTTGAGGCTGCTGTTACCGCGCTCTGGGGGCCGTGAGTTGGTGGGTTGGTTTCTGCTGCCTTCTGTGACGTAGTGGGGTGTACCTTGCTGGTTGCTATGCTGGGTCGTGGGATGTGAGTGACCTCCCCTGCCTGCTGTCTGCACCACAGCCCAGCAGGGCAGGGGATGAGTCATTATGCAAAGGGGTCTTCAAACCTGTCTGACCACCTACCCCCAAGGGAGAGAAACAAAGGAAGGTGGAATGCCGCCCTGGCTGGGGGCAGGGCTGGAAGAGAGTTAGTTAGTTTCTGTCTGGGAGCATGGAGGAGACAGCCTAGGGAAGGAGCTGGGGAGTGGGCTGGGATTGTAGGGCCCAGCCACCCCCCATCTCAAAGGGGGGCACTGAGGCCTCTTAGCTGCAGTTCCTGTAACCAGATGTCAGATGCTGTGCTGTATCCTGGAGAAGCAATAAACTCCCTCTATTCTACTGGCTGGTGGAGTCTGTTCGTGCCATTACAGGGGTGCAGGAGACGGGGGAACCCCAACGCGTCATCACACCTTCAGACAGTGATTGTCTGCCCTGGTAGCGGGACCGGCCCTGGGGCAGACCCACATTTCCTGCCGCTCGCTCCTGCCACATCCAGCTTCTCCGGTGGCTGCGCTGCGGTGGCTCCGGTCCCCTCCAGCTGGAGCCGACTGTGTCGTAATCTGAAAAGTAATATAGGCCCTTAGGGCTCCAAACCCCTTCAGCTGTCTCTGATTCTAAGTCACTGGGGAGGAGGGGGGGTGGTGATTTCCCGGGTTCACACGGAAACCACTGGCCCCAGTGAGTGAGGAATTAGCAGGAACCCTGGGTTCTCTCACTGGAGTTTGTGAAGGGCTGTAGATGCGGTTTGTGTCGCTGTGTCCCGAGCACAGTAATACGTGGCGGTGTCATCGGCTCGCAGGCTGCCCAGCTGCACCCAGACCGTGCTTATGGAGTTGTCCTGGTCATGGTGACTCGCCCTGGAAGGCCAAGGCGTAGCTAGTGCTACCGCTGCTAGGACAGATGTATCCCATCCACTCCAGGCTTTTCCCGGGAGCCTGCCGGAACCAGTGGATGCAATTGTCGGTAAATGTGTAGCCAGAGGTTTTACATGTCAGCTTCACGGACTCTCCAGGCTTCTTGATTTCTGCCCCAGACTGGGTCAGATGAATCTGGGAGCTGGCACCTGTTAATCATAAAAACACAGTTAATTCCCGTCTGTCCCCACCTTCCCAGGTTTACCCAAGACCCTCTGTTCCCCTCCTCACTGCAGAAGCTGATCAGCTTGTGTGTCAAAAGGAATTTACCTGCACCACCCTCTCTGTGCTGTTATCCCCATTTTGAAAGGGGGAAACTGAGGCAGGAAGGTTTTTTAGTGCGCTCTGTGAGTTTTTGGACACCCAGTTCCCATTACAAATGATTAACGTGGGTATTAAAATCTTTGTTGACGGTTTCAAAATCTCAATTTATGTGTTTTATTCAAGGCTAGAGAATTTACAATCCTGACCCGCACCCCTGTGGCCTAGCTTACAACCAACTTCCCTCCCTGGCCCAGCTGTGCTGAGCAGAAGCCAGTGCGTTCATCCACCTACCCGAGAGCTGCCAACAAGGAAAAGAGGCTCAGACAGAGCATTTTCAGCCTCAGTTCCGTGCCTGGGAACTAGCGACCCTTTCTCTGCCGGCAGCTATTCAGGAGGGCCGCTTGTTCGCCTTTATCACTCAGTTTCCTTCTTCATTTGCATGTGGGCACCGCACAGTCATTTGACTAAACCTCAGCGTCACCCGCCTCTACAAATAGACGCCGACAGAACAGAGCCGGGCGCGGTCCTGGCTGGTACTAAACACACGAATGAAATTCGGGTCCCGATCAGCAGACACTGAAGCACGTGGACATGGGTCTGAGCTCGGAGTTAACTGGGGACTCTTCATATGTGAACTCAAAATGTAACAGGCGAAATGAAGGAAATTGGAAGACCAGAACCAAGGGCTCCCCCTGCCTGTGTGAAATGGGCCGGAGCGTTGTGGCTGCCAAACCCTCCGCGGGGCCCTGGGCGCTGCCCTTGTGCTGACGGGGAAGGGGCGGAGCGGTCGGACCCTCCCTGTGACAATCCAGCCCTGGGCGCTGGGGCGGGAATTCCCGGAGCCTGTGCCCAGGGTCAGTCTGTGGGAAGAAACGCCTTCGTGCTTTCACATGATACTTTGCTGCCCCCTTGTGGCTCTGTCCTGTTGGTGCGCGCGCGAAGTATTTCTCTCTACCAGTAGCCTGGAACCTTTTCTGAGGTTACCCACCAGCGCAGCTGGCAGAGCATCAGGCTGTTAACCCGGGAACCGAGGTGCCCAGGCAGGTGGCTTTTAACGCTCTTGTGCATTAGGAGCCCAATGAATCCAGGCTTTGCCCGGAGCGACACCCCCATTCCCAGCCTGTGGGGCCACTGCCTGAAGGAAATTCCCTTTCTCTTGGGGGGGAGGGGGGCATTAGGTAGCAGCCAGGAGGCTCAGATTCACAGAACCGGGCCTGGAAAGTGCAGTCTCCGGCTGTCGGGAAGCGCTGCGGGGCCGGGAGCTGAGGAAGCCAAGGGAAGGGAGAGGGAGTCCCGGGGACACAGCAGCTGTGGAGAAGCAAGGGCCGAAGGCCTGGGAGCCGCCTGCGGGTGAAGGCTGCGCCAGCCTGTCCAGGAGAGTCTGAGAACAGCTGGGCAGCCAATACCGCTGGGTCAGGTCCCAGACATTTCATTCTAGGATGCGCTCCTCAGACTGCACCGCCGGAAGGGCAGGTGGGGGCTTCGTGGATCCCTGTTGCGCACAACCAGTTGCAACCCCCCCCCATTCAAAGCCACGAATCACGCCCCAGGGTAGCCGCAAAGGCTGACAGGGAACCCGTTGTGGAAGAAAACATTGTTCTCACTCTGAGTTTTAAGCAACAAGTAGCCAGAGGCAGTTTTATTACGAGCTGCAGCAAGGGAAAAACTGGTTTGGACGGGGAAGCCCCACCCGGATGCTCTTTATCTCAAGGTCCCTGCCAGAGTCAGCATTCTATCCTTATCTCCATATGGAGGCGAGAGGTGAAGGCAGCGTCTAATTACAGATCTCCGGTTGTCAGGCCACAGACTTAGCCTGACTCTTGCTCTCTTGTTAACAAGACCAAGATGGCTGCACACAAATTCCCTTATTCCCTTTTCCTGCCTCCACACCGTCAAGCCCAACATCTCACACCCAGCTAGGCCAAACAGAGGGCTGGATCGTGCCCATTCGGACATAGCTTTGCCTGTTTTCCTTCCCCAGAATCCCCTCTTCTCCTGGGCTGCAGTAGCCACCCTCAGGATGCCATGAGACAGGCACAGGATTCTGCCTCCCAAAGCCAACCAGAAGGGCATTGGAAACGGTGAGCAAAGAGTAACAAAGGCTACAAAAGGCACCACTGGGATTTGAATCTCCTACTTACTAGGCAGCGCTTTGGCAAAGCTAAGCCATGGTGCCCTGCTGGAAAAACAACAGCCAACTGTTCTAGTTTATGGTCCAAGACGTTTCCAAAGTGCAGACATTTCCCTCAAGATTTCCAGACCTACTGGAAGACAAAGCAGAATTTACCCTCATCCCAGATGCCCTGAACGGGCAGTTCCTGAAGATATTTCAAATCACTCCAATGTCTGTTGCCACTAGGGAAGCCCTAAGTAGGCGCTTAGGGGAGATGTTGAAATGAGGTAACTTCTCCACATAGAAAACAGAGACCATATTGGGGGTGGAAGAAATTGATCCCACGCACCCTTTCGGAGGCCAGAACACCCACTTGTGAGAATAACAGGCTTTTGTGTCTGGCTTCTTAAACCACTCGTGCACCCTGACAGTGATGTTAAACTTCGCTTCTCAACCACATTTTTCTTAAACGTTGGAGTTGCTCAGACAGGCCATGGTAGAACCTCTCTTTGAGCCCCTCCTAGCCATTGCTCAGCGCCACTAACGGATACACACAGTCACCTTCTCTACAGCGGCGAGGGTTTTTTTTTTTTTTTTTTTTTTTGTGGTGAGGTGAAAAGAAATGGGCCGGGGTGGGGCCAGTAGAACAGGGGGACCCAGGCCCGGTGTGATGCAGCATCGCGCTGTTCTGCCTCCTGGCAGGGGGGTTCCAGAGCCCTGCTGGACACAGAATGTCATAAGAACATAAGAACATAAGAACGGCCGTACCGGGTCAGACCAAAGGTCCATCTAGCCCAGTATCCTGTCTGCCGACAGTGGCCAGCACCAGGTGCCCCAGAGGGGGTGGACCGAAGACAATGATCAAGCGCTTTGTCTCCTGCCATCCCTCTCCAGCCTCTGTCAAACAGAGGCCAAGGACACCATTTTATCCCTGGCTAATAGCCTTTTATGGACCTAACCTCCATGAAATTATCTAGCTTCTCTTTAAACTCTGTTATAGTCCTAGCCTTCACAGCCTCCTCTGGCAAGGAGTTCCACATGCTGACTACACGCTGTGTGAAGAAGAACTTTCTTTTATTAGTTTTAAACCTGCTACCCATTAATTTCATTTGGTGTCCTCTAGTTCTTCTATTTAGGAACTAATAAATAACTTTTCTTTATCGGCCCTCTCCACACCACTCATGATTTTATACACCTCTATCATATCCCCTCAGTCTCCTCTTTTCTAAACTGAAAAGTCCCAGTCGCTTTAACCTCTCCTCATATGGGACCCGTTCCAAACCCCTAATCATTTTAGTTGCCTTTTTCTGAACCCTTTCCAAGGCCAAAATATCTTTTTGAGGTGAGAGACCACATCTGTACACAGTATTCAAGATGTGGGCGTACCATAGTTTTATACAGGGGCAGTAAGATATTCCAGGTCTTATTTTCTATCCCTTTCTTAATAATACCTAGCATCCTATTTGCCTTTTGACTGCCGCTGCACTGTGTGGAAGTTTTCAGAGAACTGTCCAGGATAACTCCAAGATCTCTTTCCTGATTTGTCGTAGCCAAATTAGCCCCCATCATACTGTACGTATAGTTGGGGTTATTTTTCCCGATGTGCATTACTTTACACTTATCCACATTAAATTTCATTTGCCATTTTGTTGCCCAATCACTCAGTTTGGTGAGATCTTCTTGGAGTCCCTTACAGTCTGCTTCTGTCTTGACTATCCTAAACAGTTTGGTATCATCCGCAAACTTTACCACCTCACTGCTTACCCTTTCTCCAGATCATTTATGAATAAGTTGAACAGGATTGGTCCTAGGACTGACCCTTGGGGACACCACTAGTTACCCCTCTCCATTCTGAAAATTTACCATTTATTCCTACCCTTTGTTTCCTGTCTTTTAACCAGTTCTCAATCCAAGAAAGGACCTTCCTCTTATCCCATGGCCATGTAATTTACACAAGAGCCTTTGGTGAGGGACCTTGTCAAAGGCTTTCTGGAAATCTAAGTATACTATATCTACTGGATCCCCCTTGTCTGCATGTTTGTTAACCCCTTCAAAGAACTCTAATAGATTAGTAAGACAGGATTTCCCTTTACAGAAACCATGTTGACTTTTGTCCAACAAATTATGTTCTTCTACATGCTTCACAATTTTATTCTTTACTATTGTTTCGACTAATTTGCCAGGTACCAAAGTTAGACTTACCGGTCTGTAATTGCCCGGATCGCCTCTAGAGCCCTTTTTAAATATTGGTGTCACGTTGGCTACCTTCCAGTCATTAGGTACGGAAGCCGATTTAAGGGATAGGTTACAAACCACAGATAATAGTTCAGCAATTTCCCATTTGAGTTCTTTTAGAACCCTTGGATGTCCCACTGCTGGTTCCTCTATCTCCTCCCCCTTTGTCTTACTCTGCTTGGAAATTGCAGAGGAGGGTCTGTGTGTCTGTCTGCCTGTCACACACCCTATGACGGAAGCACATGGAACAGTCACATGATGTGACGGCACGTTGGGGTTTTCCCGTCTCCTGCACCCCCGTAATGGCATGGACAGACTCCTCCCGCCAGTAGAATAGAAGGAGTTTATTGCTTTTCCAGGATACAGCACAGCACAGATGTCACCTGGTTACAGGGCAGGCCTAGGATGCCTCATCCCCCCTTGAGATGGGGGAGACTGGGACCCTAAATCCCAGCCCCGTTGCCTCAGGCTCCTTCCTCCATGATCCCAGACCGAAACTAACTAACTCTCTTCCAGCCCTGTCCCCAGCCAGGAGCGGCATTCCACCTTCCTTTGTTTCTCTCCCTGGGGGTAGGTGGTCAGACAGGTTTGGAGCCCCTTTGCATAATGACTCACCCCTGCCCTGCTGGGTCGTGCTGCAGACAGCAGAGGTCGCCCACAGCCCCAGCAAGGTCCCAACACTACGTCACACATGATGCCAGTGTTTGGTTCCATGAATCTTTCCCGCACCGGTCTGAAAGCCAGGGGCCGGATTAAGGAGGGTGAATAGATTCTTAGCGTCCAATTCCCCTTAAAAACTGCTTTCGCCAATGCTTTATAAAAGTAGGCCAGAATTACTTTTCTGGGCTTAAGTATCAGAGGGGTAGCCCTGTTAGTCTGGATCTGCAAAAGCGAGGAGGAGTCCAGTGGCACCTTATAGAGGTACAGGTATATTGGAGCATAAGTTTTCATGGGCAAAGACCCCCCTTCGTCAGATGCAGCCCTCCTTGCTTTTTCTGTGGTTCTTGGTTCTGGGAGATTTTGTGGACCCTCCCCCTTTGGCTCTGTGGTGGGGACAAAAATACAGGATTTTGTGTCTGGGACAGAGCTACCAGTAAGTGGGGATAGGAATGGGGCTGCAGTATCTGGGCAGGAGGTGGGGGTGTAGGAGAGGGTGAGGATGGGAGGTCTGGATGGGTGGTAGGGTGCAGCCCACTTTGAATTTGGGCCTGCGTACAAGAGAAATGCTAATGCCTGGCGGCTCGGACTGTTCCAAGCAGCGATTGTAGCTGTCCCCGAGTGTGGTGCTGACCAGAGCCACCAGCCTCTTCCCCCCCCAGTACTGATCTGCGCCGGACTATGACCAGTTCCGCGAACCAGCTCAGGGCACTTCATTTGCGTGGAGCCACCGGCACCGGGCGTCTTCATATGTCGACCCGACTGGGTCAGACCAGCCCGTGCCCGGCCCCTGAGCAAGCCAAGGGGCGGAGTAAAAGGAGGGATGGGGACGGACATCAAGGAGGAGCACAGAACGTGTGACGTCACCGCAGCGACCCCGCGAGAAGCTCCTGCTTGCGCGGTGGGTTTGCGGAGAGATAATCCCTCTCCGAGCCGCCTCCAAGGAGTCACCGGGCCCGAAGTCTCCTTGTCACTGCGGTGGGGGCGGAAAGTGGCCTTATGCTGCCCCCTCGCGGCTGCCGGGGGAAGGGCGGTTCCGCAGCCTGGGTTTTTGCACGGTCGCAGACCGGTTCCCCTGTCACTGTGTGTTTCTAGCACAGTAATAGCGGGCGCTGTCCTCGGGCTTCAGGCCGGTCATTTGCAGATACAGCGCGCTCTGGGAATTGTCCCTAGAGATAGTGAAACGGCCTTTCACGGAATCCTGGTATGCGGTATCTAATTTGCTGTTTATACCACCGACCCACTGAAACCCCTTCCCGGGAGCCGCCCGGACCCACTCCATGGTATAGTCAGAGAAAGTGAGGCCGGAGGCTTTGCAGGAGAGGCGCAGAGAGTCTCCGGGTTTCTTCGCATCCCCCCTCCGGACTCCACCAGCTGCACCTGGGACCGGGCACCTGGGAACACAGACCGGTTATAAATACCAGTAGAAAAAGAGCAAGATTTGTTTTAACTCTGCCGGTTATTCAGAAGAAGAAAATACCTCCCAAAGCCGCTACAGCCAGCATTACTAGGATCCAAAGTCTCATCGTCTCTGTGCTGGAGGGAAAATTCTCCGGGGGACTGGCTGGTCTCTGCTCAGACACAGGGAGCTGCGGATTCTCCCTGCGGGTGCAGCCTGGGCAGAGGGAGGGACAGATTTAAGCAGGACACTGACTCCCTCATTTGCATACCCCGCCTTACAAGAGCCCTGCGCTGCTCCTGCCAGGGATCTGAGCGACTCGCCCCAGGGCTCCGGTTTCAAGAGTCAGACTACCCCGTCCAGGGTGTTTGCAGCGCCGGGCACAAGGCGCTCGGACCCTCCTGACACTTTCGGACTTGGGGGAGAGAGCAGCTCCCTGCAGTGACTGTGTTTTCTTACACTGGGACCGGGGACCTGTTGACTCTCAGGTGATGGTGGTGATCTCTGGAGCCCCGGCCACGTGCAGAAGGGGCACGCAGCCCTGTCTCTGGCTCAGTGTGCGGGGAGGGGCCGCGTCCCAGGGAGCCATTGGGCCGGGACCGCCACTGGCCAGGGCAGATTTCACGCCGCGCTGGGAGGGGTTTGGCCGGAAACCCCTTTCCCTCCCCGGCCTCGACCGGCTGCATCGAACTGACCAGGTGCACAGACACCCTTAACAAATCAAGCTCCTGCTTGGAAACAGGCTACTGGCCCAGATGGAGCAGAGCTCTGGCCCGCTTTGGCCAGTCCGATGTTCAAGAGTAGATTCATTTTCTGGAGCCTCACACGGTATTTCTGGAATGAGGGAAATGAGAGAACAAAGTCTCAGCTTTGAGCCAGGCCCCCAGTCCTGACACCTGTGTTTAAACTCTTCCCGACACGGCTGGACTCTACAGGACAGAATTATTAATTTAACCCTAGGGTACCCGCTAGCCTGCCCTGAACTTCTGAGCCCAGGCATCCGAGTGCGCTGGGTTCTGCCGAGTCACAGAGTGAACATGGGCAGTCGGTGCCCGGACAGAATCTCCAGGCAGGAATTGTATCCCGGTAGGTGTGTGCAGGCCTGTGTGACTGTAAATGAAACTCCTTCCGGTGCTGAGTGGGGCTAATTGTATGGCGGGGGGAGGGGAGGGGAAATAATCCGTTTCATGGAACTGTTAAATCCTTCTCCTCATTATTATTTTCAATACCGAGTACGTACAGGCAGCTATACAGATACAAACATCAACTATTTAATGGAGACGCTGAGCAATATAGAAAACCAAACACCTTATATAGAAAACACACAGACCTTAGCAGCTGGGCCCTGCCTTTGGGTTTCCCCATTCGGACACAGGGCGGAGCTGGAAAAGGAGTTTCAGGGATGGACACACTCACGCCCCGCGGGAAGCTGGAAGCCTGAGCTCTGCGTTGCTTTGAACATCCCAGCCAGACGCTCCGACCGGCTGGGGACAGGCTGTTTCTCAGGGGCTGCGCAGCGCTCTCAGACTCAGCGCTCAGAAACAGCTCGGGGAGGGCGAGCTGTTGTAGAGAAGATGTGACCCGGGGCAGCCCGGGGCTGGGATATTCCGCATCGTTCCGGGGAGCTCGCAGATCAGGGGGCGACTTTCAGGGACGCAAAGGATTTCAGGGGCACCTCGTACAATGGCTCAGGGCAGGCCTCGATTCAGTGAAGTCTCGAAGAATTTGCCGACACCCGGCTCTGGTCAGGACACCGTTTTACATTTCAGCCCAGTTCTCAGTCTCTGGCTGCACGTTGCACTCTGCTCTCAGCAGTGTCACTGGCTGCGGAGACCTGCGGGAATATTTGTCTCGTGTCCCTAGAACACAGAGAGTTCCCGAAATATTCACCCGCTGCTCTGGCACCGACCTGCCCTTTCACACCGATCCCTGCGCTGACCGGACAGGACAGCCTGGAACTGCGAGTCGCTGCTGCCCCCTGCCGGGCGCTGGCGGAGCAGCTCTCGCTGCAGCTCGGTTTGTGATCTGGGCTCAGCAGCTTTCTGCTCGCTGTGTGCCCGGCGCAGTGATAGCGGGCGGTGACCTCGGGCTTCAGGCCGGTCAGTTGCAGGTAGAGCAGGTTGCTCGGGTTGTCCCTGGAGACGGTGAATCGCCTTTTAACGGAGTCTGCGTAGCGCGTGGTGCTCCCATCCGCACTAATACCCCCCACCCACTCCAGCCTCTTCCCGGGAGCCTGCCGGACCCAGTCCATGTCGTAGCTGCTGAAGGTGAAGCCGGAGGCTTTTCAGGAGAGGCGCAGAGAGTCTCCGGCTTCTTCACATCCCCCGGACTCCACCAGCACCTGGGACCGGGCACCTAGGAAAATAAACATAAATCACACTGAGATCTGTAGCAATCACAGACTGTTCCCAGGCCCCACCAGTGCGTGAGAGGAGAAAATACCTCCCAGAGCTGCCACAGTGAAAACTACATGAAGCCAAGGTCTCATTTTCCTGGTGCTGGCGGGGGAAAGTTCTCCGGGACTGGCCGGTCACTGCCCGGACGGAGCGGGCTGAGGATTGTCCCTCCAGGTGCCGCCTGGGCAAAGAGACGGACAGATTTAAAAAGGAAGCTGTCACCCCTATTTGCATAGCACGGTCCGTCCTTATAAGAGACTGAAAGTCCTTCCCTGCGCCATCCAATGTCTTCCCCAAACCTCCCAGTAATCCAAAGGGATGTGACATCACTTGCCATTCACACGGGACTCACTGCTCCCCTGGGGAGCAGATATTGAATCTGGTTACTCCAGTCCCACAGACCAGGTGTGACAGGACTAACGGGCCGGAAGCTGGAGCCAGAAACTTTCAGCCTGGAGACCGAGCGCGGAGATGTAACAGGGAGAGCGATTAGCTACTGGAACAACTTCGCGATGCTCGTCGCGAGCAGTTTTTAAAGCCAGATTCCACCTTTCCCTGGCCTAACAGCTCTGCCCGGGGATGGTTCCGGGGGCAGTCCCCTGCCCCTTGGAGTCGGTTAGTAAATGACCTTAGTAAGGTGCCACATGGACCCTAATCGGTGTGTGAGGTTCCCGGGCAGGTGGGTGAGTCAATGAGGGGGGCCACAGTTTATTATCATTGTTATTCCTGCCGGAAATAGCTCCTGGAATCTCTGACTCCCCTCCCCGTCCCCAGCCTTGCCCGGCCTATGATGATGACGATGCTACTGAAGCGAAGCAGGCTGGCTAGTGGGCGGAGCACTAGGCTGGGATCTGGTTCTGACTTTCTCCTGGTATGGTCGGTGACCCGAGCTCCTCCCTGTTCCTCAGTTTCTCAGTCTGTGAAAGAGGGCCTGGTGGGATGTGAGCACCTCCGTGAGAAGCCCTGGTATAAGGGGCCTGGCTCAGGCCCAAGGGCAGAACTCAAGTCCGGCCCCGCCCGTACAACGCAGCGAGCTAGAGTCCCGCTGTGCGCAGGCGCCAGGCCCTGTCACTCGCCACCCCAGACGTTAGTAACAACATGGGGCTGCAAACACAGGAGCGCAGGTAGGAGCTGAGCACTGGCACAAACACACTGCAGAATCATAGAATCCAAGGGCTGGAAGAGGCCTCAGGAGTCATGGAGTCCAGCCCCCTGCCCCGGACAAGACCAATCCCAACTAAATCAACGCCGCCAAGGCTTTGTCAAGCCGAAAACCTCTAGGGCTGGAGATTCCACCCCCTCCCTAGGAAACCCATCCCAGCGCTTCCCTGCTGCCTAGGGAAATAGTTTTTCTTAATATCCAGCCAAGACCTCCCCCACTTGGAAGTGGAGAGGCAGCCCAGGGTGCGGGGGAGCGGCCACTGCCGCAGTAGGTGCTGTCAGAAACCCGCCGGGCCCTTTGAAATTGACCCCGGGAGTCGCAGGTAGGGCTCGGCCTCCCCGCTTCTAAGCTACCCGCTCCGCTCCAGCTCTGCTTGTGGTGGGAGCAGGGGGGAGGCTGACAGCGGAGGGGGCGTGAGGAGAAGCCTCGGGGAGTCCCTGGGTGCGGGCCCATCGCGAGGACGGATGCACCGGCTCCTCCCCGCTCCGGGAAATGCCCCCGGGCATCTGCTCCTGCTCTCCCCGGGGCAATGGATCCAGCAGGGTCACTGTGTGCGGGGCGGTCCAGGGGAACACTCTGTGGCTCCTCTCGTCTCTGCTGAACCAGGGCGTCGCCCCCAGGAAACCCCTTCGCAGCCCTGCGGGGGGCGGCTTTGGTCTCAACTTAGATGGTTCCCCCGCCCGGTCTGTCCTGGGCAGTAACACCCGGTGGTGCCCTTGGGGCTCGGGCTGTTGCAGGCAGCGATGGGAGCCGCTCTGGGAGATGGTGGACCGGCCCTGGGGGCTCTCACAGCAGCGATTGTAGCTGTCCCCGAGTGTGGTGCTGACCAGCCCCGCCAGCCCCTTCCCGGCTGCTCTCTGACCCGCGCCGGGCAATGGCCGGTGCCGGGAACCCGATCAGGGCACTTCAGCTACGTGGAGCCTCCGGGCGTCTTCATGTCTGGGCCCGACTGGGTCAGACCTGCCCGTGCCCGGCCCTGAGCAAGCAAAGGGGCGGGGAAGGATGAGGGGAGAACAGAAGTCAGGAGCGTCACAGAACGGGTGACGTCACCGCAGCGACCCAGTGAGAGGCTCCTGCTTGTGCGGTGGGTCTGGGGAGAGAAAACCCCGCCCCGAGCCGAGCGAGGAACAGTCACCGGCCCGAAATCTCCTTGTCCCTGGGGCGTGGGAGGGGAAGGTTCTCAGGGAGCGGCCTGGTGGCTGCACAGAGCCAGGGGGCTGCGGGTTCTCTCTGAGGGTAGCTCCTGGCCAGGGAGCGGGAGCGATTCAGGCAGGAAACGCGCACTGCCCGGTAGCAGCGTTGGGAGCCGCCCGGAGCCTGGCTCTTGCTGGCAGGAATTGTGCCCTCCCCCCATTTCCCCGGTGTTTAGAAGGTGCAGAATGGGGGCGGGGCCGCACCTAGACGTGATTAGACACGGACACGGACAGGGAAGGGTCCGGAAACAGCCCTTCTCAGCCAGGCTGCCGGGCCTGTTGATCTGAGCGGGTGCGCAGCCAG
This sequence comes from Rafetus swinhoei, assembly GCA_019425775.1. Taxonomy (NCBI): domain Eukaryota; kingdom Metazoa; phylum Chordata; order Testudines; family Trionychidae; genus Rafetus; species Rafetus swinhoei. Next base: position 657,054 of record CM033433.1, on the reverse strand, counting down.
AGTCGGCGGGAGCAGGGCCCCTCGCTGTGCGCACGTGGCTTTCTCTGTGAGTTTCCCCTGCCCGCAGCGCCGGGCTCTGCCCGGCCGGACTTTCCTACCGGCCGCAGGGGCAGGTTTGTGTCTGAGCTCCCAACGGCTTCCCCTGCCTGTGTCCGGCGCAGCGACAGCGGGCGGTGGCCAGGGCTGCAGGCCGGTCAGTGGCGGGAACGGAGGGGTTAATACGAGCGGAAGGTTTCTGTTACAGTCACCCGGTTGCCGGGTCCCCAGCCCCAGCCCGGAGCTGTTCGTGTGTCTCTGCTGCCGCGGGTGCCGGGGAAGGGCGGTTCCTCAGCCTGAGTTTTTGCATGATCAGAAACCAGTTTCGTGTCACTGTGTCTCCCGCACAGTAATAGCGGGCGGTGTCCTCGGGCTTCAGGCCGGTCATTTGCAGGGACAACGTGCTCTGGGAATTGTCCCTGGAGATGGTGAATCGGCCTTTCACGGAATCCGCGTATGCGATCCATAAACTGGGGTTTATATGAGCGACCCATTCAAGCCCTTTCTCAGGAGCCTGCCGGACCCAGTCCATATAGAGGCTGAAGGTGAAGCCGGAGGCTTTGCAGGAGAGGCGCAGAGAGTCTCCGGGTTTCTTCACATCCTCCGGACTCCACCAGCAATTGGCACCGGACACCTGCAAATACAGACAGTTTCTTAATCGGTATAAAATCAGCCCTAACTGACTATTCCTCCAACTGGGCCAGTGATTCAGAGCAAGAAAATACCTTCCAAAGAAGCTGCAACGAAACACAGAAAGAGCCAGATTCTCATTATCCCGGGTGTGGAGGGGAAATTCTCAGGGGACTGCGTGATAAATGCGGATTTTCCCTGCTGCGAGTGCAGCTTGGGCAGAGCTAGGGGCAGATTTAAACAGGACGCCGACTCCCTCATTTGCATAGCCCGCTGCTTATAAGAGACAGGCGCTTCCCCTGCCAGGGATCTGACTGACTCACCCTGGTCCCGGGCGCAGGCATCAGACTGCCCCGGCCTGGGTGTCTGCCCCGGACGGGCGGTAAGTTCGAGGCTGTAAGTTCCCTGGGGAGCCCGGCGTTCTAAGGAGCCTCAGCCCCTCCTGTGACTCGAGCCCCCAGCGCGCCCCAGGGCACCGACACCGCCAGGGCTGCCCGCGGGGCCCGACACCGTAACACGGGGCTGTCTCTCAGGCTGAGCTGTTTGTGGATCTGCTGCCCCCTTGTGGCGAACGGGAAAAGGAGGATTCCGCAGCCCGAGTTTTTCTCTAACCACCAGCAGGTTCGGTGTCACTGTGTATCTGGCACAGTAATAGCGGGCGGTGCCCTCAGGCTTCAGGCCAGTCAGTTGTAAGGACAACAGGTTGTTGGGAGAGCAGGCATTGCCCTTTAAGGGTGGCCATTTTGAGCTCTGTTCAGGCATTGCCTTTTTAAGAATGGCCATTTTGAACTCTGTTCTCCGCCACACCTTAAACTGTGTTCCACAGCACACAAGGTAGTTCAAGAAACAACGTTTAAGAAACGCTGTTCTTGTGCAATTTCAGAGAGGAAGTGCATCAGGAAGCCTGGGGCCAGTGGGATTCCCTGCTGTCCTCTGGCTTCACACAGCCCTTTGAAATGTACAAGAGCCCCAACAGGGGCTCTTTGATATGATTTGTACATATCCAAGACAGAACATGAAAGTCCTTATCAGCTAACTGAATAATCAATGGAAATCCCATCGACTATTCCATAGTTAATCTAAATGTAACATCCCAAACTCTCTTTCTCTCTAGCTCTGAGGCCCTGCACTTTCCAGGGGCCCAAAACCAGCCTGTGACCACATATCAAAACTCCTGAAGTGACCCCCCACGGTGAAAATTATTGTCCACCCTGGGTTTAGGTGATCGGTCTTTTCTGGCCTTACAATCTGCAAAGTACATGTGGCACTGAGCAGCCTCTGATGATTCTGTGTGCAGCCTGCTTGATTCCTAGAACTAACATTGAGTGAGTAGGGGTAATGCAGAGGGGAGATGCTCAAATATGGAGAGGGGCTGGCCAGGGGTAGGACAGGGTGTGGCAGTGACATCACAAGGCCTTTTTCGGCGTCTCTGCTTATTGGTTAAGGGCCATTGACAGGTGGTGAACTCACAGAGAGTCCATGACAACGGCCAGGTAGGACAGGACGTGGGCTGTGGCAATTTCAGACTCCCATAGCTTTGCAGCCAGGAGTCATCTTGAGGCCTGCTCTTCTTACCGTGAGTGCTCTCAGGCCTTGAACATGAACATGAAGAGGAATCTTCTTGGAGTTTTCTACAAATCCAATTCTGAAAAAAGAGACACATCTCTGAGAAGAAGGTAAGAGCCTGTGATCGATTTGGTGCTGATGTTGCCTGACGTATCGTGTGCTGGCCAAATGCAAGTTGTGGGAAACACTAAAATTGGAACTATTATTTTCCCACTGAGGCTTTTTGTTCCTTACCACTGGGGACAGTGGAATTTGTGTCTTTTGTTGCCCTTTTCCCATAGCTTCCTGCCCTGCCAGAGTCTCACTGTTGAGTGGATGAGATACTGATAGGGAAAAAACTCAGGACTCAGGGCGCCTGAGAGGTTAATGTAGGTGAAGTGCCTATAAGAATGTGCTCAATATGCTTTACTTGCCTTCTATGAAAGTATTTTTAGGGACAAGCTGTGGTTGAAATATTTTTTCCAGCTTCAGCTATTAAGACATAACAAGACTATGAGGATCCTGAAGCTAGAGTAGACAGCCTAGGTCCTAGTTTTTAGGTGGCCGAAAGTTCTTTGTTTCCCTCTCTCCAACAGCAGTAGCTCTGTCTCCTCCAGATTTAGCGTAAACAAGCATGTCTTCATGTGCATGTTGACTCAGATCTCTGCGAGATGGGTTTGCATTTTCTGTTAAGAAAACAGCATGGTGGCTATATTTTAAACTGTCATGTGATTACCCTTTGCAAACAGGCTTGCTTACTATTTCTGTGGAGGATTGGCCTGTATTCAACCACTGGCTGTTGTGGATTGTCATATTATAACAAGAATGCAGCTACTTTTGTGGCCTACTTGAATAACTTTATTTCTAACTACTTTTCTTTCTGTCCTGTGGGAGATCTTATCCATGCTCACTGCGGATGTTAACATAGGTCTTTCCTGCAGACTAATGTAGTCCTTCATCCTAACCAGTTTTAAATCTCGCCCTGACTGCTCTCTTCTCCTAGCTGTTCAGTCACTTTTCCTCACTACCCTTAGCACTGGCAACATCATGTATAACATAAGTGTAGTCACAGTCACTCATGGTTGGAAATTGTTTTATGTAGATTTCTAAACTTGTCCCATGGTCAAGAAGCGTAAGAAAAAGGACTTACTGGTTTCTCTTCTTAGCCATCCATTCAGTTGGCTGGATTTGAATTTTGGAATTATTGTGGGAAAGCTAGCTTAATGAATAATATTTTGCTGTGAAAGTAGTGATGTGAGTTATTCCTTCTTTGGGTAAAGAATCTACTTCTCCAAAATCTCATTTTGATTGTTGCATTCAGCCTTTTTGATATTACCGCTACACAGCACATGGCAGCTCCCTCTAACATGTTTAATCAGTAGAGGCTAAGATTTAGGAACAAAAGAAAGCAGATCCTGAGAGAGTCCTTAAAAGAGGCTGTTGACTATGGGTGGAAGGAGGTGTGAATGAGGTGCTGAAAAAGTAACACAATTTCCAGTTGCATTGACCTTAAAAGAAATGTCTGTCTCTCTTCTTAGGTCTCTCTTAAATGTGCGTTTAAATGTAGCAGGTTCCAAATGTCTTGAACTAGTTCACAAGGAACAGGACTATGTAGCACTTTAAAGACTAACAAGATGGTTCATTAGGTGATGAGCTTTCGTTGGCCAGACCCACTTCCTCAGATCAAATAATGGAAGAAAATTGGCACAACCATATATACCAAAGGATACAATCAAAAATTGAACACATGTAAAGGACAAATCAAATTTCAGAACAGAAGGGGGATGGGGGGGAGGTAATTGATTTGTCCCTTACACGTATTCATTTTTTTGATTGTCTTTAAAGTGATAGTCTTTAAAGTGCTACATAGTCCTGTTTTTTGTTTCAGCTACACCAGACTAACATGGCTACATTTCTATCACTAGTTCACAAGGTTTTATCAAAGAGAGTGAACTGAGGATAATGGCTAAGTTTTATAAACAGCTATTGGAAGAGTGAGGAGTGCTTCCAGGAGATGGCAAAAGAGAAAGGTGACTGAATAGTTGAGGGAACCATTCATCTTTTCAAAAACTGAACAATAAAATCAGTGTTCTTTCCACATATTAAGGCATGTCTACACTGGGGCGTTATTTCAAAATAACAAGGTGAGTATCCACACTACCAAGCCTGTTGTGAAATAAGCTCATATCAAAATACCCCCATTGTTTCAAAATAGTTATGAGTTATTCTTCTTCACAAACAGGAGATATTTCAAAATAACTTATTTCGAAATAACCTGGTAGTGTAGACATAGCCACATGGACTAATCACAATCAAAGGATGTCGAGTGTAAATGACTCTTTTAAAATGTAAAGAGCAGTTCCCCTATGCACCAAGGAGTGTAGTAGAAGAGCAGTAGTATGTGCCCTAGGGGGCTGAAAATACTGGTCAGTGCCAGAGTATTAGCAGCTAAACTACAAGTCCCTGTAATATTTCAGAGCTGGAAATGCTCCAGCCTTGCTCAAACTGCCTGTATAGTTTGTTCTTGTGAACATTTCCGGGATTATCTTTTGACATCTCTTGCTCTGTCAGATTTGTCTCTCCTTGGAGTTCTATTTTAACCCATCCCCTCTTTTCCAGAGGTGTTCAAACTCCGGTACAGGGGACGTTGCAGCCCTACCAGGTGGTGGCATCACAGCCCTCCCAAGGGATGTCGCAGTTCTCCCAGGTGACAACGCCACAGACCTCTCAGGTGGCGGCATCACAGCCCACCCAGGGGACATCGCAGTTCTCGCGGGTGATGACGTAACAGCAGCCCTCTTGGGTGATGACACTGCAGTTCTCCCGGGTGACAGCGCCTCAGCCCTCCCAGGTGGTGGCATCGCACCCCTTCAAGGGGACGCCACAGCTCTCCCAGGGGATGTCGCAGCTCTCCTGGGCGGTGGCACCGCAGGCCTCCTGGGGGGGAGGTCGCAGCCCTCCTGGGTGAGTGCTTCCACAGCCCCACCACCCGCTTCTCCAGCTCTGCCCTGCTGCCGTCACCTGTCTAACTTATTGAGCCGGGGCCCCTGCCGGTTTGCAGCAGCGCTGTTCTCTCGTATGGGAGCGCATCTCAAGCCCAGAGAAAGATCCGTTCGCCTGCCCCGGGCGAAGCTGGCTGCTGAGTCGGTGGGTGGAGCAGAGGGGTCACGTGGCACTGCCATGCCCCTACCATCTATCCAGCCTTCTGCTGCTGTGTCCACTGGCCCCGCCACCACCTGTGCTCAGCCTAAGAAGCAGGTGGCTCCTAAGAATCCAGCACCACCACCCAGGGAGAGGAATCCGCGGGGAACGCCACAGGCGGGGACCGGCCCCTTACTCAACTCCTGCCTCTGTGCCTCCGAGCAGCAGCAGCAGCAGCAACAACAACAACAGCTACAGCTACAGCCGCAGCCACCACAGCAGCCATGGAGGTCGAGCCCGACCTGTACCACAGCCGCTCCATCAGGAACCCAGGTGCGGCGGCGAGGCCAGAGCCGGAGGCTGCAGTCCCCGTGACGCAGTACATGATCAAACTCATGGCCGAGGCGACCTGGTTGCTGCTGCGCTGCCACCTGGAGAACCAGTGGGGGTGCATGAATCCCTTCAGCAACACCTGGCTCCTGCCAGGCTCCCAGAGCAGGGCCAGCCTGGACCTGACCTCCTTAATGAAGATCTCGCTGCTGAACAAGAAGAACCGCTACGATGACGAGGAGTACGAGGAGGATCCGGCACCGGGGGTTGTGGACCAGGAGCTGGTGCGCAGGTGCACGGAGTGTCTGCACGGGGTGGAGGAAGTGAAGAGAGAGGGCAAGCTGGAAACCCTGACCCACCTGGATGACCCTGAGCCTGAGGGTGAAGAACCATCTCGCCGCCGCTCCTGCGGCAATAGCCAAGGCTGCTTGTGTGCTGTGCCTGGGAGCGGAGTTCATCCATCCTCTCCGACACCTGGACTTGTGACCGTCCCATCCCGCTCCACACGTTCGTGTCTGCAGACTCAGCCACAAGAGATCAGAGTTTCGGTGCCGGGTTTAACATGTGAGGAAATGGACTTACTCTGCCCAGACAGAGGCGAGGGGCAGCTTTCGGTGCGAAATGCGCTGGGACCCACAGGAGTCTGTTCTACATAAACGGGGAAAAGGGGAGGAGAAGAGAAATACATATTCATCATTGCTATGGCTTGTGTATTTTCATTCACATGTGGCATTTGGGGAGAGGAAAAATTGGGGCAGGCTAATCAGTGCTGCACACAGGCTTCTCCCGATCCAGCTGAGATGCTGGATGTTTTTCATCTGAAAGCAGGAGCCACGAGTTTAATAGATGATGGACAGGATCGGGAGGTTAACCCTGTGCTTTGGGGTTGTTCAAATGTGACCAAACGTGAGCAGAGAAATGTTCTCAGCTAGTTCACTTACTGTAACACAACAGATGCTTCATATTCTGCCATATTCATGCCAGTGTTCTTTGTAGCAAAAACTGACTCCTGACACTTGCAGGAATTGTTTACCATTTCTGAGTCTGCTTAAGGAGGAGAAGATGAAGAAACTTGTTAAAACTATAGAGCCTTTCTCAGAAACTCTCTCTCAAGTGTCTTTGTGTTAAATAACAAAGGGCAGTCAAACCAAAAGAAAACAAAATCCTCTGTGCAATACAGAGACTCCAGACAGTGGTCAGTTACTGACAGAGAAGGGGGAAGCCACTTGCCATGTGGCCCACCCACAGTGTGGCTGCACAGTCACTGCCCCAGCTGCTCCTGGGGGTGGAGCCGTGTGGCACCTGCCACAGCGGAGGCCTGGGCTGCAGTACTAAAAATAGCACCGCAGGCTCAGCTCCCGTTCCAGCACACAGGGCCTGCTTCCCTGAAAGCCCCAAGGAGCAGAAATGGGCAACCACTGCTTCAGCCCTGCAGGAAGAGGGGAGGAGGCAGCCTTCTGCGGGTAGCTGGGTTTGGCCTTCAGCTACTGACTGAGCCACTTTTCTTTCTTCCCTGGGAGGCGCAAGGGCCAGTCCTGCCCTGCGCCTCTGGGACACCTCTCCATGCTTGCTGGGGCCACCCTCCTCCCCAAGGCCCTGCCTGACTCTTTGCTCCTCCCCATTTCCCTTCCTTCTCTTCCCTTCTCGTGGTCCATCCTTCCCACCCTCCTGGTCTCCACCCTGCCTCCTGCCCTCACCTTCCAGCCACCGCCCTCCAAACCCTGGCCAGAGTTGTCAGCTTGGTAGTAGCAGCCTCAGTCTTTCAACCCACACCAGGGAGCTACAGCTCAACACCCTGAGCCAGTTCCAAGAGGGGAATGGATCCCCAGGCTTCGTGAATCCACCAGCCCAGGGGCCGAGTGCAGGCTCCAGGCAAGCCCCGGCCTTCCAGCACAGCCTTTTGTTCCTCTAGCCACAAGTTTGTGCACCAAGGCTCATCCACCCTCAGCTGCCCGGGTGCCGGGACTGGAGCAGGGCCATGGTACAGCTGCTCTTGGGCCAGGGCTAGGATACTAAAAATAGCACCATGGCCCTGGCTCTAGCCCAGGCACATGGGGCAGCCACCTGCCATGCAGCCCCACACCGGCACAAGAGGGTTGAGGGATGCAGAGTCAGGAAGGTGAGGGAAGGCACAGGGGGAGAACTAAGGGAAGGTGGGGTGAGGAGAGGAAGGGGCTTGTGCTGAGGGAGAGGAGGGGGCAGGGCAGGAAAAGAAAGGGAAGGCACCAAGGGGCAGGGTGGAGGAGAGACATGCCAGGGGCCAAGAGAAGACAATGAGGGGAAAGAGCAGAGGGTGAGGGGAAGGTTTTGGTGAGGGCGGGAGAGGGTTAGTAATGCTGAGAGAGGAGAAGGGAGGGGCATTGGGGGCAAGAGAAAGGAAGAGGAGAGGAGTGGGTGCTGGGAGAAGAGGCGTTGAAAGGAGGGGTAAATATGAGGAAGGCAGGGGATGGAACAAGTCATGTGTGAGGGTGCAGGGGCATAAGAACTGGGGCAGAGGGCCAAGCTAGCTCTGTCCCCTCTCTGCCCTCATCTGCAGGCTCCGCCCCCAAAGCTCCCATTGGCTGGGACACATGAAGCTCCGCAGCTCCCTATCCCAGCCCTGAGCCCCCTCCTGCACTTCAAACCCCTTGGCCCCAGCCCGGAGCCTGCTCATCTGAAAAACATCACCACAGCCTCAGTGCAGAGCGTGCACTCAGGGCTGGCTCTAGGCATCAGCAAATCAAGCAGGTGCTTGAGGTGGCACATTGCCAGGGGTGGCATTCTGGCCTGCAGGAGGAGCAGGGGAGAACAGCATGGGCAGCCCTGAGGCGCAGCCCCTGCTGGGGTGCTTCCTGGAGGGCGGCAAGGGTCTGCTGTGGCTGCTGCTAGTGACGCTGAGGCCGGTGGGGCAGGCCACGGTCATGGTGGCTACTCATGGCTCACTGAACTCCAGTTCAGGGGCTCGGCGGGGCCTCATCCCCTGAGCCCCAGGGACAAGTGAAACCCTCCTACTGCTCCAATGGCTGCAAATGCACCCGGGGGGCACCCGCGGCCAGGTGCTGTCATCTCATGGGCCTCGCGCGGCAGGTGCCACCTGCCCGGGCTCCAGCTCTGGGCAGGCATCAGGCACATTCCCTCGGCCGCCCCTCAGTAGCCGGCTCCCATTGCTGCCGCCACCACTACAGCTGCCTCCTGCCAGGTGCCTGCCAAGCACTTGAGCAATCAGCATCTGGAGACAGCCATCGCCTGCTTCGCCTGCCACCCTCTACTGTGGTTTCCTCCAGCTGGGAAAGCAGCAGAGAAAAATGGGGGAGGAGGGTGGGATAAGAGAAGGCGTAATGGGGGTGCTGTCTGCTCTGTGACCCAGGATTCCCCTGTGCTGTTATGAGAGGTTCTCACTGACTCTCCCAAATGTGTATTAACCCAGACACCCAGGCTCAGCCTCCCAGAGAGGGAGACAAAGGAAGAAGGGCGAAGACCAGCACCTGGCTGGGGGGCAGGGCTGGAAGAGAATTTTTGTTGCTGTCTGGAATCATGGAGGAAGCAGCCTAAGCAAGGGGCTCATTTAAGGGCCCAGTCTCCCCATCTCAAGGGGGGCTGAGGCATCCTAGGCCTGCCCTGTAACCAGATTACATCTATGCTGTGCTGTATCCTGGAGAAGCAATAAACTCCCTGGCTGTGTCTAGACTGGCCCGATCTTGTGCAAATGCTTTTAACAGAAACGTTTTTCTGTTAAAAGCATTTGCGCAGGAGAGCCCAGATCACCATTTTGCGCATTGGGGCTTTCTTGCCGAAGAGCTGTGTACACTGGCCTCTTGCGCAAGAACCCTTGCACAAGAGACATTCTTCTTCCTTTATGCCCTTTAGGGGCCTTGGGTGCCCCACAGTTCGCACCGTGTCTGTGTGATGTAGTGTTGGTACCTTGCTGGTTGCTATGCTGGGTGGGTGACCTCCACTGGCATCCCACTTCTGACACCACTGTGGCAGCACATCGGGTTCCCCCACCTCCTGCACACCTGCAGTGGCACGTACAGACTGGACCTCGCCCTCTTTCCTTTGTCTCTCTCTCTGGGAGGCAACTGGTTGGACAGGTTGGGGAGTCCCTTGCATAATGACTCATCCCCTGTCCTGCTGGGCCATGTTACAAATAACCACCAGTGGAGGTCACCCACCACCCAGCATAGCAACCAGCAAGGTACCAACCCTACATTAAGTTAGGAAAGACCCAGCCACATTATTTTCTCCCCCTGGACACGGACCCTTCAGTGAGTTTGGGAATGCTAAGCAGGGTGCTTTCTGAATCAGGATATTTATCCCATGCCTCTCCTTGCGCACCAGCCCCTCCCAGAACGATTCCAATGTCCCTTCCCCCTCCCTCTTCCCTAGAAGCCTCAGCCTGAAGATCACCCCATTGGCCTGCAGGCGGTGCTGGGCTAAGTGACGTCATACAGGACTCAGGGGCGGGGCTTTTTCTCTCCTGGGAAACTCTGTGGAATTGCGGGAAGGGACAAATCCTTTTTGAAACCTGCAGAGACGGCTCATGGGCCTAGAAGAGACCGGGCGGAGAGTCCAGCCTGCCCGCTGAACTCTGGCAAGTCATTTCTCTGAGCCTCAGTTTCCCCTTCTGTAGGACGGGGCATGTCGGGAAAGTGCTGTGACACCCACTGACGCAAAGATACATTTATGAATAAACAACAGCAACGCTGGCAACTCCCAGGGTCGTTCTCTTAGTCACCTGTAGGGAAGATGCACCAGGGATGAGCGTTTCAAAACCCGGGTTCCCAAACCCTGCAGAAGGGTCACCGAGCGATTCACTATCAGCTTCATAGAGCCCCACTGCCAACGGCTGCTTCCTGAGCTGTGTGACAACGCTGTTCTCTACCGTAGCGTTTCTCAACCTTTATTTATAGCGCACCCCCCTTTCAAAAGAACAGTAGAAGTTCCCCCAGTACCTACAGTTTTCAGACACACATTTTCTCTACCATTGCAACACATTTGTTTAAACAGCTTAATGCAATGTTTGGGTAGAAAAAGTACAAACATAATAAAGTGTTTGAGAAATGACTTAAAAATCAGTTTTCTCCAAATTTAAGTTGTGTTGAAGTACCCCCAGACTGCTCTCAAGTACCCTAAGGGTACTCGTACCACTGGCTGAGAAACGCTGCTCTAGTGACTAACTAGAAAGCCTGAGCGACAGGGGCTCTATTCCAGCTAGGGAAGGGCTGCTTCTGTATGGCACAGCTGTTCGCATCCGCCCAGGAGATGGAGGCAGAGGCGCTCGGGTGGAAAATATTCTTTCTTTTCATTGAGAGGGAGGTTGGTTGGGGAAATCTCTTCGCTCTGAGCTCATTTGGCCTCGCTGCGCTACTCAGAATCCGCTTCCCCTTTTTGTGCGAGTCCCTGCTGGGCTCTGTGTCACTGTGTACACCCTGGCGCAGTAATAGGTGCCGCTGTCTCCGGCTTCCAGGCTTCTCATTTCCAAATACACCTCGCCCTTGGACGTGTCCCTGGAGATGCTCAAGCGGCTTTTCAGCGAGTCCTGGTACCACTTGTTATCATTCCACCACACATTGGACAACCACTCCAGGCCTTTCCCCGGGGTCTGTCGGATCCAGCCCACTCCAATGTCGCTAGTGGTGAGAGAGAATCCGGACACGGTGCAGGTGAGGCTCAGGGTCTGCGAAGGCTTCACTTGGGCGGCTCCGGGCTGCCGCAGTGTCACCTGGGAGCGGCCACCTGCAAAGAGCCAGGAGAAACCTCAGCCAGAGCGCGGGCGCGTGGGCTCCGGGGGCAGAGACAGCTCGCGCCCAGGCACTTACCTGCCGCCAGGGCACAGAGCAGGACAGACAGGAGCAGGAATTTCATCTCCCCTCTGGGCAGCCGGACAGACACAGGCACCGAGAACAGGAGGGAGCGACACGGGCTGGGCTTTGGGAGGGGCAGTGGGACGAGAGGGCAGAAATAGTCTGTGCTGGAGAGGAAACAAAACCCTCATTTGCATAGCGCGCGCGGCATGCAAAGCAGGGGCCAGTTCGTTCGCTCTTTAGTGCCCAGAGATGCGGCCCCGGCCTCATAGTCCCCAGCGAGCGGCTCGTGCGGCTCCCACGAGTCACCAGCGAGGTGTCGCCTAGAAACCGAACCCAAGTCCGCAGCCCCGTTGTGCTCGGCGCTGCACAGACCCGCAGTCACAGCGAGCCCGGCCCTTGGGAAGGGGCCACATCCCTCACCCTGAGGTGTCTGTGAGGGGCCTGTGCACGTGGGTGAGCCTGCGGGAGGGACACGATTTATTGTTATTTTATTGTTTAGTTATTGTTACTAATCTGAGCTGCTGCACCCCCCACGGGTCACGTGGGCATTGCTGAATACAGAGCATGCTGGTTTGTGTGGACAAAGCACCGGGCTCGGACTCAGGAGACTTAGATGCGGATCCTGACTTTGTCCCTCCCGCTGGGTGACGGCGGGCAAATCCCTTCAGTTCCGTGTACCTCAGTTTCCCCATCTGTGAAGCACGACATAACAGAACTGACCTCTCCTTAGAAAGAGCTTCCCAGTGCGGTGAGAAGCAGGTACCAGGGCTGATAGGAACATACACGAGTCAGGGGTTCGTCCAGGGACACACGGGTAAGGTAAATATGCCATATGACTTCCGGTCGCTTGCAACTTGCTTTAGACCAGCGGTGGGCAAATACTGGCCCGCGGTCCTGATTCGGTGTGCCAGGGTCAGCCCCTAGCGTGCACCCATGTGACATATTGGGGGGTACCTTGCTGGTGGCTATGCTGGGCAGTGGGCTGTGGGTGACCTCCACTGTCTGCTGTCTGTAGCGTGACCCAGCAGGGCAGGAGATGAGTCATTATGCAAAGGGGGCTCCAAACCTGTCTGACCAGCTACCCTCAGGGAGAAAAACAAAGGAAGGTGGAAAGCCGGACCTGGCTGGGGGCAGGGCTGGAAGAGAGTTAGTTTCTGTCTGGGAGCATGGAGGAAGCAGCCTAGGGAAAGGGGCTGGAATTTAGGGGCCCAGTCTCCCCCATCTCAAGGGGGGGGCTGAGGCATCCTAGGCCTGCCCTGTACCCAGATGACATCTGTGCTGTGCTGTATCCTGGAGAAGCAATAAACTCCCTCTATTCTACTGGCTGGTGGAGTCTGTCCGTGCCATTACGGGGGTGCAGGAGATGGGAAAACCCCAACGCGCCGTCACAACCCACTTCACCGTATTCACCTCAGCCTCCTTGGGTACGGTGATCACACAGCTAGGGGGCCTATCAAAGCCACCACACAGGGGAGGGTTGTCTCGTGCAGCTTCTAGCTCGAGCAAATGCCGAGAACGGGGCGGGTACCACCTGCGAAAGGGAGTTAGGTACCGAGCTCCAGTTGGGATTCACAGCCCTGGAGGTAAGTGCCTCAGCTGATAATAGCGCCCCCAAATCCCTTGACCACAGAAGGAGTTGATGGTGCTTCCTATTGCCTAGTGGTTAGATCACTTGCCTAGCAAATGATACAGCCAAGATCATCCTTCCTAAGCCTGATGTGGGAGCAGGGATTTGACACCCCACCCTCCACTGTGTAAAGGGAGGGTGACATGGGGGTGCACACACCCCCTTATTTTTTCAGACTTAATGGGTATTAACTTCAACAGGAGATATTGAAAGATTCTTCCCCCAAGTCTCCCGTTGTCTGGCATTCACGACATTTGCTCAGGGATGTTTTGTTGCTGTCACAAGTGACACAGGGGCCTAATTCATACTTTGAAAAGTGACTTAGCGCTTCAGCCAGAAAACTCTCGTTACCATGCGACTTAAGTGAGTCACGGGACTATGAAGTTTGGGGCGAAATTGTCCCGGACTGTTGACCCGGGCAAACGGTCTCTGGAGGGACTAAAGCTGCAGTCAGGCGGTGCTTATAGAGTTGTCCCTGTTGATGGTGAATCGCCCTTGGAAGTCCGGGGCATAGCCAGTCCCAGACCGGGTGAACTGGATTTGGGAATAAAAAGCGATACAAATTCAGTTAACTCTATTCGTCCTCTTCCTGCCTTTCGGGCACTTTCCAATGGAGAAAATCTGCCTGTGAGCAGTGATCGCCGAACTTCCAAGGGGCGCTGGGCATCGAACTCGTACTGATTGGGAAGCGATTAGGTTGGGCAGAGCCTCGCGCTGCAGTTCCATCCCAGTCTGCAGAGCTGAAGCCAAACGTTCAGTCTCTGAAGCGAACGTGACACTTTGCTGCCCCCGAGCAGATCTCTCCCTTCAGTAACCACAGAAACGATCCCCCCTCTTCGTCCTTTTAGCCTCAGAAAAGGGAAGGAGACGTGAGTGTGTCTGAGTGTCTCTGTGTCTGAGTGACTGTGTTTGATTTGTTTGTGTGTCTGCGGTGTGTGTTACTGTGTGTGTGGTTTGTGTGCGTGTGTCCTGTCCCAGCTGCGGACAATCACTCCTGTTCTGTAACAGGCACAGGGGCACAACTGGACTCAATTCCCCGTCTGCTGTCCTAAATAGATCCAGTGTCCAGCCGCTCTTGCTTCCTAAGGGCTCTGATAACTGACTGTGGACTGTTTGCGTGTTTCCTTCCGTCACCCTCCGCCCCACGGGCGCTGGCACAGAGCGGAGGGGCAGAAGGAACCGCTGTCACCTCTCTGCGGGACTTGCTGCAGAGCGCAGGCCACGGGGACCTTCTCTGCCGGGCCGGGGTGGCTCCGAGGAAGCTGGGCCCGGGTCTCTGTGGGGAAGGGAGCGCAGGAGCCACGTTGGAACGCGTCCAATGAAGTCCCGGTTTACATCAGTGAAAGTGCCCGATCAGCAAGCCGAGCCGGGCCTGGGAACAGGGCTCCCGCCTCAACGGGACTGGCTGAGGCAGCCATCGATGTGTGCCCCGCAGGCCCAGGGGAACACCGTGAAGCAAACGGGGAGGAGGGGCGTTTCTAGGCAACGAAAGGGTTAACATCTCTCAGCGCTTTGTATTTCATCCACCGAAGTTTGTTCTCCGCTCTGTGCCCCGCGCCCGGTTCTTTGTGTCTCTGCTGCCCCCGCGTGGCGGCCGCGGGTTCTGCAGCCTGGCTTTTTGCAGGAGCATCAATAGGTTTCGTGTCGCTGTGTCTCTCGCACAGTAATAGCGGGCGGTGTCCTCGGGCTTCAGGCCGGTCATTTGCAGGTGCAGCAGGTTGTTGGAGTTGTCCCTGGAGATGGTGAATCGGCCTTTGACTGAGTCTGCGTAGTATTGTGGGCTCCCATCGCTGTAAATAAACGCGACCCACTCCAGCCCCTTCCCGGGAGCCTGGAGGACCCAGTTCATCCTGTAGCTGCTGAAGGTGAAGCCGAAGGCTTTACAGGTGAGGCGCAGAGAGTCTCCGGGCTTCTTCATATCCCCTCCGGACTCCACCAGCTGCACATGGCACCGAGCACCTGCGAATAAAGGGATGTTAGAAGAACCGGTATAAAACCAGCGATAATTGTCTGGGCTTCTGGCTCTGCCACTTCATCGGGGAACTAAATACCTTCCAAAGCTGCTATAATGAAAACAGTTGCGACCCAAAGTCTCATTGTCTCTGCTGCTGGCGGGGAAAGTTCTCCGGGGACTGGCTGGTCACTGCTCTGAACCAATGGGCTGCGGATTCTCTTTGCAGGTGCAGGCTGGGCAGAGAGAGGCACTGATTTAAATAGGAACCTCTCTCCCCTATTTGCATGGCCCGCTGCTTATAACGGACCCAACTTCCTTCCCTTAACTCTGAATTTCTGGCTCGGAGTTCAGGGCGGAGTCAGACTCTCCCCCGCTGTGTCTGTGCAGCGCCCAGCTCCAGGGAGGTGGGTTAAAGGGGAGAAGCAGCTGCCGGGTTTGAGCTCGGTTCCCCGGTATTGAATTTAGGTCCCGATTGTCAAGTAGTTATCCCGTTGTGTGGAGGGGTCTCCGAGGTCCTGTCCATGCGGACATCGGGTCAGGAGGTTAGTACCTGGAAGGGGTCGGGTCACAGGGTTGCACGGGGCTGGGTCACTCACTGGAAGGCTACAAATAAGGGGCTGGCGAGCGCTGTGAGTCCGGCAGCCTCTCCCCAGGTGCGGACGGGGAATGAGGATTTGGAATCAGCCCAGGGGGTTGACCGGGGCTCACACAAACCGCAGGCGAAGGCGACAAAGGGGAAGCAGCAGGAGTCAGTCACTGGAGCGGGGATTTGTGCAAAGGGGGCTCGGGGCGGGAGATTGGGGGCCGGCTCCCCCTGGCTGGGTCTGTCCAGCCGAGAGGCCGCCCCGTGTGACCGGCAGAGCGAGACAGGCTGGATTTGCCCCAGTCACAGCAGCAAACAGCGGGAGGGAGGGAAGTTGGGAGGCTAGAAAGTTCTGGGCTGTAGCCAAAGGAGGCCTGTGATTGGGGCAGGTCAGGAGCGGGGCTGGGACACACAATGGGGGGGCGGGGGGGAAGCTTTTGGCAGGGGCGTTAAACCTTGTCCTGCGGGGGTCGCACCAGGGACAGCGCTCAGGGATTCAGGAGGCAAATTAACGACCAACGCTGCCCCAGCGAGCCACAGTCTGAATGACCAGGGACATATAGAGACATTGATAAATATTTATATCGAATATTATAATGTATATTGCCCAGGTCCAGATTAAGAAAGGTGCTTCAGTGGCTGCCCTGGGCGGGTGGGCGGGAGGGAGTGAGAAGAGACATTACCCGGCCACTAAAAGTGCAGATCTTTTTGCAGGCGGCCCTTATCCTGGGGCCCTGGGCTGCAGCCACTAACCCCTAGACCGCGTGACAGGGCTGGAGCCGCATCCCCGAGCGCCAAGCTAGCGCTGTCCCCTCTCTGCCCTCACCTGCAGGCTCCGCCCCCAAAGCTCCCATTAGCTGGGACTCATGGAGCTCTCGCGTGAACCACCTGGCTCCCCAGCTCCCTATCCCAGCCCTGAGCCCCCTCCCGCACTGAAAACCCCTTCACCCCAGCCTGGAGCCCGCTCACCTTAAAAACGTCACCGCAGCCTCAGTGCAGAGCGTGCCCGCCCACCCACCTCTACTGGGCATGCGCCAAGTGCTGCTGCAGTATAAAAGGGAGCTGCCCACCTCAGTCTGGTCTGACAGCCAAGGAGGAAGGACGCACAGTGCCGGTTCCAGCTGAGCAGCTGATGGAATCCCAACCCCACCGAACAAGAGGAGAGACACCCAGACCCAGAGAGGTGCCCAGGTACCCAGGGAGGTTGCAGCAACCAGAAGCATCACTGCACAAGGAGCCCAGAGACTACTAGTATAGGAGTCACGATAAGAAATAGCCCAGGGACTATCTATTGCCCCTACCACTATTGCTCCAGCCACTGGGCCACACTGCTCTGCAGCCAGGGGTTGTCCCATTGATTCTGTCCATTGGGCTACGCCACCCTGAGGCTAAGGGAAGCCATATTGACTTATCCATGGGATGACCACACCCTTAGCTCACCCCAAAAGGTGATGAGCTGCACTTGCCATGTGACTACTAAAAAAATTGGTGAAGAAAACACTAAGCCAAGTGGGGTAGAAAGAAAATTAAATGAAGACAGAAGGGCTGGGTGGATTCTCTCTAGAACACACTAGATCTCACTTTCCTCCCAGAGCTTGGAGCAGGACTAACCAAATGTTTTGTCGTGCGATGGTCCATTTCTCTCATGTCTGCTGGACTCTTTTTCTGTGCAGGAAATAGCCCTTCTTCTGGCAAACTCATATTTAACCCTTGGCCAGGGTCTCTCCAGATTTTGTGGGCATTGACAGTGTCAGAGCAAACACTTACCCATCATGCTACCACATGTGACATGCGCATTACCAGTGAGATTACTGCAGGTGGCAACACACCCACATTTCCTAGAGTTTAAACATTACAGACACTCTTATATGGTGTTAATCTGCCAGTTATGAACTTGTACATCCACCTTCCCTTGTCTAGGGCTGTCTTGTATATCACCTGCCCCCATGGAATATTTTCAGCTCACAAAGAACTCTTTCTACACAGCCTGTACATAGTGAGCACAGGTGAGGACACATCCGTGTCCAATTCTGGGCATCTTACTTCAAGAAAGCTGGGCACAAACTGCAAAGATTGCAGATGAGAGCAACCAAAGGTTCAGACATTTAGGGAATAAGACCGTTGAGGAAAGGAGGAGTGTGTGGGGCCTGGATAGTAAAGAGATGAAAAGGTTGAGGCCATGGTTGCCATCTTCTCAGATAAGGTTGTAACCAGGATGAGGGTCAGTTTTTTCCTCAAAGTCTACTGAAGGCAGGACAAGATAATAAAGGACTTAATCTGTGGTAAGGGAGATTTAGGTTAGATATTAGGAAAAACTTTCTAACTCTAAGGCTGTCTCTAGACTGGCAAGTCTAGAAAAACTTGCCAGCTGTCTACGCTGGCCGCTTGAATTTCCACAAGAACACTGACGATCTCATGTAAGATCATCAGTGTTCTTGCGGAAATACTATGCTGCTCCCATTCAGGCAAAAGTCTTTTTCCGAAAGACTTTTGCACGAAAGGGCCAGTGTAGACAGCACAGTAGATTATGAAAAAAGCCCCGATCGTGAAAATGGCGATCGGGCTTTTTATGAAAATTCGTTGTTCAGATTAGCACGATGCTTTTCCGCAAAAAGTGCTTTTGCGGAAAAGCATCCTGCCAATCTAGACGTGCTTTTCCGAAACTGCTTTTAACGGAAAAGTTTTCCGTTAAAAGCATTTTCGGAAAATTATGCCAGTGTAGACGTAGCCTAAGTGTTGTTAAACTCTGGGACAGGAGACTTACAGGGGTTGGAGAATCTCCATAGCTGGAGGTTCCTAGGAAGGGCTGAACAAATGATGAGATGGCCTGTGTTTAAGTAATCCTGCTTCAGCACAGCACAACAGACGAGGAGATTTCTGGACATCTCAGCCCTGCCCTACGTGTCTGTGAGTCTATTGTGATTCAGAGTGATGGGGAAGGGATGACCAAATCTCAGCCTTTCTCCTGCCTGAACAAACCCCGGACAGCTTCCCTGTGGGGCTGTTCCCTGCCTGCCCGGCCCAGATGGGAAGCTGCATCTCAGGATTGGGCACAAGATTCCAGCTGTGCAGTCTCAAGGCAGCCGGACTGTGCTGGGGGATTGAATCTCTAAATCCATTCCCGTTCCCTGTTCCACCTGCTCCACTCCAGCACCCGGGGCTTTGGGTCCCTTATTGTGACAGCCACGATTCATATTTCTGGCGTGTTCTCTGGGAGCAGATCCCTCGGTGCTTGTCAAGGGCTTTGGAACTAAAACAGAACCAGAGGAGAATGGAGCTCAAGTGGGGAGCAACAGGAGGAAATGACTCCACCAATGGGTGACCCTGAGAAAGCAGAATCTAAACTCAGCTTTGTGTCTGATTTCAGAATGTGTGTGAGTCTTCGGCTTCTACTAGGGCACAGGGTGAAAACAGACAGAAATTGTCTCTGTATTTAAATACACATTGCTGCAGCAGAGAGTCATGAAGATACCTGAAAGTTTTAAATTATTTTACTCCTCCCTTAACCTTAACCCTAACCACAGCCAATGACCATAGCACTCATCGCTCACCACAGTGCTATTGTCTAGCCCTGTCCTGTGGCCACAACCCCAACAACTCACCCAAACAACCTGGAGAAGAAGTTGGGCCCAGAGACCAGAGGTCTTGCTTGGAACAAGGAGAAATTCAGATTCTCTGCTCCATCCTCCACTTCCTGTGTGAGCATGGACACCAAGGGTGCATCTAGACTACATTCCTCTTTCGAAAGGGGAATGCAAATGAGGGAAATTGAAAATGCTTATTTACAAATCTTGCACTTCATTTGCATAATCTCTTCCAATCGCTTTTTCGGATGAGATTTTTTTGAACCCCACCCCTGCATTCTAGACGGAGTTCTTTCAAAAGAAAACCCCTTTTTCAAAAGAAACCTTAGTCATGAAAAAATGAGGTTTACAGGGTTCTTTCAAAAAAGGGGTTATTTTCTAAAGAACTCTGTCTAGACTGCATTTTTTTTTAAATCTCTTCCAAAAAAGCGATCAGAACAGATTATGCAAATGGAGCGCAAGATTTGTAAATCAGTGCTTCATTTGCATTTTTGATTTCCCTCATTTGCATTCCTCTTTCAAAAGAGGAATGTAGTCTAGACACACCCCAAGGGAATTTGGCATGAAGAGGTTTAATTGGGAAGGCCAAAGTACAACTGAAGTTGCAGCTAGCAAAAGATGTGAGGGACAAGGAGGGTTTCTATAGGTATGTTAGCGACAAAGAGGAAGTCAGGGAAAATGTGGGGCCCCTAATGAATTAAGAAGGCAGCCCAGTGACAGATGATGTGGGAAAAGCTGAAATCCTAAATTTTTTTGCCTCCATCTTCACAGACAAAGTTGACTTACTGTGAAATGAGATCTAGGGTGAGAAACTCTGATTTGTAACAACATCTCTGAATGCATTAGGCCTCCTTTGTGTGTTTTTGTTATATTTTAGCTCAGTATCTTACTTGGATCTGCCTGGTATCAGCCACAACTACTTAAATCCCTCTTTTTATACTTAATAAAATCACTTTTGTTTATTATCAAAGCCAGTGTAAATAATTGTTCCCTAGGGGGAAACAGCAGCTGTGAGTATGTCCCCTTCACTGATGAATGAAGCCGACTTCATGAGTTTTCTCTGGGCAAAACAGATATACAGAGTAAGGCAGATTTATGGTGGTGTGGAAGTTTGTGGTTGTTAATGGTTTAAAACTATTTACCCTGATTACTATAGTCTCAGCAGAGCTGTCGTGTTAGTCTGCAACTTTAAAAACAAGGCACAGTCCTGTAGCACCTTAGAGACTAACACATGTATAAATAGTATCATGAGCTTTTATGGGCAAAACCCACTTCCTCCAACTCTGCTCCCCTGAGGAAGTGGGTTGTGGCCATGAAAGCTCATGATGCAAAATGTGTATTAGTTAGTCTCTAAGGTGCTACAGGAGGACATGTTGTTTTTAAAGAACAGTTATTGGCTTGACCACATTGATGGAGCTGATGGGAGGTCTCAGCCCCCAGCCACGTTTCACCCTCCTCTTCTCTTCCTACAGCTGTAGCAGAGCAGAGCAGCCAGGACTCCAGCTGGAGGCAAGACGCTGCCTTTTGGCAGCAGGATATCCTGGGTGCTGAGTGGGGCTGTGCAGGCAACAGACAAAGAAAAGGGAGAGAAGGGGACATGGGAACAGCTGACAGCGCTGGGAGAAGCTCTGGGACCACAGATTACACCCATTATGCCGTAATTTCAGTGGGCATAGAGAACAGTGGATCACCATCCTCTTTATAATATTGGCTTAGGAGATGGCCATCATGTCCCCCCCTCAGCCATGTCACCTCCAGACTGAACATACTCTCCTCTGGACCCTCCCCAATTTGCCCACATGTTTCTACACAACTGGACACACCACTCCAGCTTTGGCCCCAACAGTGCAGAGTAGAGCAGGACAATTATCTCCCATGTATCTTCTCATTCATACACCCAAGAATGCCAGTAACCTCCTTCTCAGCAGCAGCATCCATGCACCCCTCCCTCCCACCATTTCTCTTTCCTCCCCCAGCAGGGCTCAGAAGTCACCTCTGTGTTCTTAGCTCTCCCGGCCTCACAGGCCCCACGACCCAGTCAAAAAAACAAAGTCATGCCTGCTAAAGATGAACACATGATGTACAGTGAGGTGGTGACAACCTGCACTCAGAAGCAACTAAACAAGAGGGGAATCCCCCTCTCTGTTCCTCTGCATCTTCCCCCCCCCCCTCAGACATTCACATCCTGAACCCTTTATACCCCAACAGCCCTTGTATGGCATGTAGCAAAGGGCTCACCCAAGTCACTGCTGGCGGAATATTTCGCCAACCAGCATCTTGGCAGGTATCATGGAAAAAACTGGTAACCCCCTGGTCATGAATATGACTGTGAGATGTGTGCATGGGTTGTGTAGAAAGGGCTATGCATGTAGCTGGAAATATCTTCTGAAGATTCTTTAGAGGCAAACCAGCCTTATTCACATGAATGTGGATTTATGAGTTTATGTGGATCAGGTGAACTGGCAAGTAGAAACACAGCATGGCTTGTGTGCTGCTTTCATTTCTGAGGCCAGCTCTTGCCTAGGCTGCGGGGACTAGTTAAGAACTGACAGCCTCATTACTGGAGATTAGGCCAAGTCCCCTGGATTTTAGTTTTGCTCTATATCAGTATTTGACTTATAACAACGTGTTTAATGTTTAGAGTCTATAAAATACATGTGTGTTGATGCCTGCATTAATCTCACTGATCATGTCCATACCCCATATAATCAGACAATATTTAAGTGTTTGTTCTTTAACTGTAAACACCCACAGAGTCCAGAGAGAAGTGTGACCAAGTGAGAAATACGAGTTTACCACAGGAAGTGCAGCCAGGTGTGAAAAACAAGTTTGCTGCAGGAGGTGTTATTTCCTGCCCAGTGAAAGAAAGCCCCTAGACATCAGGCAAACAATTGTGAACCATCAGAGGACAGACCGCTTTGCTGTTTGCTCTGCAGACCCATGAACTGGAGATGAGCAGATAACTTGTCCCATCCTCCTGATCTCTGCAGAAAAGGAATAAAAATCCCTGAGAAGAAACTAATTTTTAGCCGTTTGAATTTTGAAGGGCTAGAGATTCTGAACTTGAAGCCAGAGATCACCAGGGCTGCCTCCTCTTTCTACCCAGAGAGAGTTTTGTTTAGACAAAAGTTTCTGTCACTCCTCAGAGTCAGGTGGTAACTCATTGCTGTATATTTGTTTGCTTGTTTTAACATGCAGATAACTCGCTTACTCCTTTTTCCTAGTTAATAAACCATTAGTTTATCACAGCACTGGCTACTAGTGTGGTCTTTGTAGGATCTAGGGAATCAGTTGATCTGGGGGAAGTGACTGGTGCTTAGGGCCTGGAAGTAACCAACATGTGATGTGATTGTTGGTGTCAATGACCAATGTGCCTAGTTCCAGTGTGTCTGGGGGCAAGATGGACTAGAGAGCTGAAAGGGAATATCTGTGACTCCATGATTAGGCTGTTACAACGACCCAGGAGTTCACATTTTGATACTGGCTTCCAGAAATCTCCTAGAACCCAACAGTAGTTCAGGCAAATGTCTGCCCTGGTTGTGACAGTCTGCTCTGAGGTTAGGACCTATGGTCATGAGCTGCTTCAGACAGTGTGAAACGCCCACAGTAGCACATTTGCATGTAAGGAAAAGGGACTGTGATGAATGGGAGGGACACTGCCTTGTTCTGGGCAACCCAGTCATTTGGTAACTTGAATTGCCTGTAAGGGTTAAACCTACACACAGTGGTGTAGCCAATTGAGTCAGCAGGAGGCCAGGCTGACTCATGGCAAGCCCCGAGTCCGCAGCCTGAATGGCTGGATGGCCACTAATTAGCAGTTCAGGGCCAGGAAGTAAACCAACCATTAACCAGTGGTCCGGTGGGCTGCCCCACAGTTCGGAAGCCCAGGCCCTGAGTCAGGCAAAACCACACCTAAACATTGAGACAGTGGTCTTAGGGCTTCACCACCATTCATAAGCCCAGGTCCACAGTCAGGGCAAGGGGGCAAACACCCAGGGAAAGAGAAGGGTAATTCCCCTGGAACAGGCCTGTTCACAGGTTGAGAGAAGCATGATTAAGTGTGAACTATGAGTTTTTCAGGGAAGGGGCTGTTACCTGCCCAGAGGAAGAAGCCCCCAGAGATCAGACAAACAATTTTGAAACCATGTAGGAGAAAACACTTTGTTGATTGCTGCCCCGCCCCATGAACTGGAGACAAGCGTGTGAACTTGTCACCTCCTCTTCACCTCTGGGGGGAAGGGAATAAAAATAATAAGATAATTAACCATGCCCAGGGACCACTAGACATCTTTCTTGAAGTGGGACTCTGGCATCATCTCAGGGGGTGAAATCTTTTTTTCCTCAGGTTTTCCACCTTCTTTGGAAATAACTCCCCTGTCCAAAGTCAATTCTGTCACCCCAAACAGAACTTTCTCCTCAGTTTGTTTGAGGTTTGCAGCCCTAGTTGCATCTAGAACTTCTTGAGGGATGTGATCAAGCTCCACTTTCACTGAGCCCCAGATGATGGTGTCACCCACGGACATGTCCACCCCATTAAAATGTGGTGCTCTCCTGGTTCTCAGGGAAAGCCTGTGTTTTCCAAACAAGGGATTAAATGTACATTATCTTGAGCTCCCTCCAGTTAATTTCAGCAGCCAGAATTCTGAGGATGGATCCAATGTGCTGAGATCTGGGGCATTTGCAAACTGAGCTGAGATCTCTTCTCCGGTGGTGGTTTCAAATGTTCTCTTTTGAGAGAAATAAGGAGGTCTCCTGGGGCTCAGGAGATGTGTGTCTGGCTGTTGTTTTCTCCATGTTGACGAGGGAGCTCAGCTATTCCATCGGATCCTCACCACTTTGCATGACTTGCATTGCTCCATCCTCGCAGGCTCAGCCTGGAATGCATTGCAGAAAGCAAATGGCATTTTCCCCAGGGATGGGCACTTATCTGAATTGTATGGTCAACCGGCAAGCAGCCCAGCACTTGAAACGGGATGATATTCTTGAGTGAGAGCCTCGGAGAGTTCTAAGTAATCTTGTAGGGAGGGCACCTGCTCTCTAGACTGAGTTTCTCACATGCAGCCATGAATGGGAGCCAACACACGGGTATTTTTAAGGCTGATGCTAGTTACTAATGCCCCACCCCCACCACTGCTGTCTTTGTTCCACAGTAACCACATACCTGTGTTTGCCTGGGGCCCCTTTAGGTTTTACTTTTGCTTTCTCTTCATCTGACTCAGGCATATTGTGAACCTGAGCTCCTGGGCCCACTGTCAATTGGAGAAATTTTCCAGTCTCTGCCCTGGGCCGTGTCCAGTCCCTCTCCTCAGGCCTGCTAGACTCCAGTGTGTCTGCAAGAAACCTCTCAGCTGGACTGTCTGCCACTGGGAGCACTTGACTTTCTCTGTTTGGGATCTGCAGCATTGAGCAAAGTTTTTGTTTTCCCGTTATTCATAACAGAATTTCCCAGGGGGGAATGCACTGTTTGGGCCCAGGTGGTGATCCACACTCTCCACACCTGTTTTCTCAGAAAGTTTTAGTTTTCAGAGGAAGTTGGACCCTCTTGCATTGGATCTATTTTAGCTACATTCACTGGTACGTAGCACACGGGAAACCCCTTCTGGTGAATCCAACTCTGGCTTGTGCTTTCAGAGTGTCTGCTGCCCTGCATGTCTGGGGAGCAAGTTCTGCAGTGAAATCTCCTGCATGGAGCCTTTTCTCTTTTCACACATCGTTAATACCACACGTGGGTCTGTCTCTGGCCAGAAGCTCCATCTGTTCACCAACAGTTTTCTTCACTCTGTGCTTTATTGCTCCATGATGCCATCAGATGTTTGCAGGCCTTTAGAAAATGGTGTCTCTCATGGTCTCATTCCTTTTTGACTTGCTGTTTTCTTCAAATTTAGTCAATATCTGACTTCCTGCTTTCACTTTGATCACACTTAAAATTGTTGTAAATGTCCAAAGCTTTCTGCCCCCTCCCGCCCGACATTTTGTCTCCTCTGTGCCTGTGAGTGATAAATTCAATTCAAATGCATGTAGGATTTGGGGTTTGTTTTCAGGTCTCTGCAGCATTGTCTGACAATGTCAGACTTGATGGAGGTTGCACATTTAGCTTTTTTGTGGTCAAACTATTTGTGCTCACACAGTACATGCACAAGTATGATGCATGGGAGCGGTACTACCTTATTCTAGACATCCTAGGCATGTGGTTAATGAAATTGCCTTCAGAGGGTTAAACCAAGAGACAGGGGATATCTAGGGAGCCAGGAGAGAGAATGGCAGGACAGTGAGAGATCTGAATAGCAAACCATGTTCCTCCTGCTTCAGTTTTTATGTGAATTCAGTGCAGGAGCTGGGCAAGAAATGGACTACGCCAGGAATTTTCTGCAATGTCAACGTCTAAGGAAAGGCTAAACCTTGGAACCGCAGATGTGAGTAGAAATGGGAATGTTTAGTTAGACACAACCATGTTACTTTTTAATTTTGTGGTATGGTTCAACTCCTCTGTGCTTAGCCCATGTGACCTCAGATACTAACTGATTTCCAGGGAAGCAATATCTGTGCTTTTAAATTGCCTTTTTTCAGTTGCCCTGTAACACATAGCAAACAAGCTGTCGTCTTTGTTTTGTTAATACAATCATCTTTTAAGGACTGTGATCTGATTCCTGTGTCCTAGAAGGCAGAGGGTTCTCTCTGAACATGTCTGAAATGGAAGGTCAGCTATTAAGAAATTACTCTTTGATTTCATGAACCCTCTTAGTTCTATACTTCTATGAGCTTATGAAACAGAATGGAGCTTTTACCACAAGACACTAGAGAGCATCTGTGGTGATCTTCTGGGCCTGGGTTCTCCACCCCAGCATCCAGGGCACATCTCTAAGCACCTCTATTCCCTTAGGAGGGACAGTCTTCATTTTAATCTTCTATGAACATGCTCAGTTACCCTCTGATGCAGCTCGTGGCTTATTCTGGGTCTTGGAGCTGGCAGTGGGTGGCTCCTTCTTCCTCATCAACATCCTCATCTTCCTCATTACCTACTGCTCCTCCTAGAGCCAGGGAACTGTCTAGTTCTGTGAAGGGCCCTTCATTCTGTGCTTTGGATTCTCCCCACAAGGTGATTCCTTTGGGCTAGAAACACCGGTCTCAGCCTGGAGGAGGAGACCCAGGCCTGAGAAACATCCACAGGGTCTGAAGGGGCTTTGGGCACCACCAACACTTCAGTGAGCAACTAAAATGCAGCCGTGTACTGGGAGGGTTACGGCCGCTGTGTCACATCCCATGTCCTGTGGTAATTGTGGTGTTGAAGATGGAGCTTTTGAGCTGGGTCACATTAAAGAATATCTCTGGTGGGGAACCACCCTCCTCCCCTGCACCAAAGGCCAGTAAACTAACCTCCGGTCAGCACAACTCTCCATCCCTCCCTGGGCTCCATAATCTGTAGCCACATTCACACTTGCCTGGGCTCTGCAGGATCATGATCTGGTCCTGAACAGACCAATGAGTCCGAAGACTTTCTCCCAAACTCAGCAGCCCTTCTCCTCCATCTGTTGGAGGATCCCGTCCACCATTCCTAGGAGCGGACCCAGAGTATTGTGGTGAGAAGCTAAGATCTTAGGGTATGTATACACTAGCCCCCTAGTTCGAATTAGGGAGGTTAATGTAGGCATTCAAAGTTGCAAATGAAGCCCGGGATTTAAATATCCCGGGCTTTATTTGCATCTTCCCTTCCGGGCGCCATTTTAAAATCCCCTTAGTCTGAACTAACTGCCCGCGGCTACACGCGGCAGTCAAACGTTAACTCGAACTAAGTCCTTAGGACTAAGGACTTAGTTCAAGTTAACTGTTACACCACGTTAGCTGTTACACCTCAAACTGTTACACTTCGAGTTAACATTTGACTGCCGCGTGTAGCCGTGGGCAGTTAGTTCGGACTAAGGGGATTTAAAAATGTCACCCGGACGGGAAGATACAAATAAAGCCCGGGATATTTAAATCCCGGGCTTCATTTGAAACTTCGAATGCCTACATTAGCCTCCCTAGTTTGAACTAGGGGGATAGTGTAGACA
Organism: Rafetus swinhoei; assembly: GCA_019425775.1. Lineage (NCBI taxonomy): Eukaryota > Metazoa > Chordata > Testudines > Trionychidae > Rafetus > Rafetus swinhoei. Next base: position 629,790 of record CM033433.1, on the reverse strand, counting down.
TGCCTTTAGATGCCTCTGAGCTTCCTTAGATGCTTTTCTACCTTGGATTTCCTCTGGATTCTGACCCATGGCCCTCCCCAGGGCCCTGCACAGTGCTTCTCTCCTCAGCCCTTTCCCAGACAGGCTCCATCTCCAGCTCGGCATCGGCCTCCAGCTCCTGTTTCTGAGTCAGGTCAGTCCCATCCCATGGGGTCAGGGTTTGGGGACTGGAAACCCACCCCTGCCCTGTCACTCGCTGTCTGTGCCAAAGTTCCCTGCAGCTCAGCAGAACTTCCCAATGTTATTTTTTAACACGCTGCAGGGCCCCAACTGGATCTGGGCCTGGCTGGAGAGTTGTCACCAATTGCCCACTGGGGTCAGTGTGTTGCGTCTCCTGCAGTCGATGGGGCCTGGCGTAAGCTAGAGTAACTCAGCTGAGTTTCCCTTACCCCAGCTGCATCCCTGGCCCAACCCCAGAGCTGTCAGTCACTAGGGACTGCTGGTTTAGCTCCTCCCCCAGTATCAGCAGTGGGAAATTGGCAGCTGTCCCCCACATGTCCTGCGCAGCGAGCACCGACTTCGGTTACGCTGCCAAGCAGAGCGGTGACCATACCTGAGGCTGTGACTTCCTCTGCCTGCATCAGAGGCAAGGTCCCATCCCCCGCTCTGGCCAAACGGGGCCAGTAGCTGAGCTGAGAACCCAGCTCCCAGCCCAGAGCGACCGTCTCAGCATGGCACTGCCTTTTCTCCTGCCTCTGCTGGGTAAGTGCCCTGCCTTGGCCCCCCCCTATTCTGAGTCTGTCTGGAGTCTCCGCCTTCTCTGCCCACATCCCTCCCTTCTCCTGCTCCCCAGCCCCTCTCCAGAGCTCTCACCCCTCTCTTCTCTTCCAGCCTCACTCCAGAGTCTCCCCAGGTCGGTGACCCCTACAGGTAACGGCGCCTCCTGACCTTGCTGAGATGCTTGTGGTGGGTTGGGAGGACTCAGACAGTGGGGTGGGGCTCTGCCTCTCATATGGGGTGTTTGAAATTGCAGGTAAGGGGATTCCCAGGGCTCCCATGTCACCCCCTGGGTGGGTCCAGCTGCCCGTTCACAGGTGTCTCCCATGGACCCTGCAGATGCAGCTCCAGTCCAGAGCCACGCCCATGGGGGAAGAAGAGCAACCCCAGATAATGGCTACTTGGGGCATCTCTTTGGTGGGACCCTGCACAGGACATAGGGGAGAAGATGCCCCAGCACCATGGATGCTCCCCAACCCCTCACTGGCAACCTCAGCAGTGAGAGCGAGAGACGGACGGGCTCTGGAGACTGAGCTCCCACCTCTCCATGACACTGAGTGCCACTGGTCAGGGCCCACTGGTGTGGGGCCATGTGTGTGTGGGGGTCTCTCTGCCCCATCTCTGGGCTCCCACAGAGGGCTCAGGGCCAGGGGCACAGACCCAGCAGCACCAACCAGGACACTAAAAGTTGGTTTTGCAGAGACCCCAGAAGAGAGGCGGTGAGTGGAAAATCGCCCCCTCCCTTCCCCATGTCTGGCCAACCCTCCTCACTTCTCTGCAGCGCCTTCTAGCTACTGCTGGGGGGTCTGGGGTTGAAGCATTGGCAGAAACCACCCTGCCCCTTTTGGCCTCCTGCTTCCCCCAGAGTGTGGGATCTGGAGCTACACTGGTGGGTGAAGGACCCTCCCAACCTGCCCTCACCCCTCCCCTAGATGGAGAGGGGCAGCCTGTGGATACAGAGACACGTGAAGGAACCTTCCTACGCTGCTCCACTCCTGACACTCCTTGTCTCTGCTGGGACAGGCCAATTGAGTCCTGATTGCTCCTCGGCACAATCCCCTTCCCAGCTCCTCTGTTCCCAGGAGGGGAGAGCAGCAGGTTGGAGGGCAGGGCAGGGACGTTGGGGATCACAGGCTGTGAGGTGCAGGAGTGATGATGCAGAGACTTGGGGGAGGAATTTGCCCAGCTGTGCAGAAGGCAGGTTCGTGTTCTAGGAGAAACTCCAGGAGCTGAGCCTGTTCAGTGTCACAAAGGGAAGTTTTTGTGGGGACTGAATCTTGGCCCAGAAGTTCCGATGTGGGGAACAGCACAAATTCCAGCTGGGAATGAGCTTCAGGTTTTCATCACTGGGGAAGAGGTAATGGGACACGAGAGAGAGTGAGAATCAATCCGTGGTTCCTTTGCCATGGGGTATTTACCAGTCTGGGGGCAGGTGCTGGGCAGTGAGATGGTGCTGGTTTGTGTTTATATTTCTCCTCTTACTTCTCATTTTCTCCTGATTGTATTCTGGCCCTTCCCTCTCCACTGACCCCTCTGCCTCTGTTCTAGATCTCCTGCCACCTCCTACCCTCGTATGGAGAGCCACATACTAAGTGTTCCCCTGGGGAGCTGGTTAGGCTCATCTGCTCCCCTCCGCACAGTGAGCAGCCTGTGGGATACAGATTCTCCTTTCGAAAAGGGGAGCAGCGCCTCCTCATCCCCACAGCAGAGCCCAGGCTGGAATTCCCAGCTGAGAAGGGACGGGCTGGGTCCTACACCTGTGCATACTGGAGACATGATGCCAAAGGAGAAAAGTCATCTAGGAGCAGTGGCTCCATCTCCATCACAGTGACAGGTGAGCCCGTTTCCTTCTGTTTGGTGGGTGGGTCACTGGGAATCTCAGGCCCATCCCAACACATCAGCTTTGCCCCCTGACTGGGGTCAGGGCCCCTCCTTGTATCTCAAACACTCCCTAGTGGGCTTGGGTGCCAGCTCATTCTCAGAGAATGGGCACTGCTGCCGGGAAGCTCACAGCACTGGACTCTGAGCTGGGCACTGTCAGGGAGACCCTGAATGAACATTGAGCCCTGCAGCTGCCTGGATTCTCCATTGTGATTAGTGTCAGGAGAGGGATTGGTCACTGTCTTGTTACCCGTGCCACTTCTGGCTCCAGTGCCCCAGTGGGTGAATGGGCGAGATCCCAGCAGGGGTCAAGGGGCTGTAGCTTCCCTAGAGACACTGGGCCAGGCCTCAGCTGGAGTGTGGGGAGCTCCCCTGGGGTACCCAGGGCTCTGCGGCATATTGCTGCCTCCTGCCCTTAGTGCCGGGTGTCCTGGTCTGTGCCTGCTGGAGGCAGCTCCCTGACACCTGTGGCCTCGGCCACACAAGCCCCTCTGCTCCTGCTCCTGCAGGCTGAGCTGGCCTGGGCAGGAGCTGCCCCCTCAGGTACTCATCTGGGGAGGCTGGTCCCACTGGGTTTCCAGCAGGGAGATCTCTGCTTCTGAGAGTTTGCACGGCCCAGTGGTGATGTGGTTCCTGGACATGGAGCTGGGGTTGGCTGGGGTCTGTGCTCACGATCCCTCCCTGCTATGCCCTTCACTGGTTCTTCCTCTACCTACATGTCTCCAACCTCCTAAGTAGGAACCATCTCCTCCTCTGAGCCCCTTGTCTCTTCCAGCCCCTCAGCTCACTGTGTCCCCACCGCAGCCTGTTTACATCACCAGGGAAGCCGCGACCCTGACGTGCTCAGCTGCCGGGGCAACTGCCATTTCTGGGATCCGGTTCTTTAGGGATGGCCGGGAAATCCACTCTAAGGAACTTCCTTCCCCTTGGGACAGTTACAACTATTCCCTCCCCTTGTCGGGTCTGTCTGGATCACAGACTGGAGTGTACAGCTGTGAATTCTGGAAGACAGACTCTGGGCGAGAGCTCCTATCAGAGACAAGCAGCCCCATCAACATCACAGTGACAGGTGAGGCCTCTTTCTCCTGCTGTTTGCTGACCCCAGGTCAGGGTATCGTCTCATGATGACACTCAGCTCCACACAGGGCCACACAGATTGGTTTGAACCCCCTGGAATATCACCCGCTGGTCCTGGTAGATTTGGAGTCCACCTGAACTGGTTAATAGCCTCGACCTTAGTCAGTTTAGTGGTGCAGCAGGAACAGTGGATGGAACATACACTGGTTCAGAACAGGAACTGAACCGGGAGGGAAACCTGCAGGTCCAGATGCAAGGGGTAAGGAGATCCCTGCCTAGGGAATGGTCCCGTCACTTTCTGAGGGGAGCCAATCAGACAGGAAGAGATAAAGCTCAATTTCCCACTGCCCTGACCTGTGAATTTAGGAGCTTTCACATTGTGTCTGATGGAGCAATTCCCATCCCAAATCCATCACTGGCTCATTTCTTTGGAGAGCCTCCCAGCATCCTGATCTGAAGCAAGAGCTCTGGAGAGAGAGTCCAAGTCAGCTCTGAATTCTGGGCATCATCTTCGCTTTCTCTCCTTCCGTGTTCCTGGTGACTCCTCCCCTTTGCTGCTCCCCACAGATCCCCCTTCCGAGCCAGCGCTGAGTGTGGATCCCCCGTCTGGAGCGGTGAGCAAAGGGTTCCCCCTGCTCCTCACCTGCACAGCCCCAGAGGACACCAGCGAGAGGAGGTTTCATTTCTACAAGGACAGAGTTGAGATTCTCCCCAGGGACACAGAGTCTGAGATCGGCACCATGGAGCCCGGCTCCCACTCTGTGAAGGGCTCTGTGCTCAGCATCCCACAGGCCAGTTCCCATGACAGCGGGGAATTCACCTGTGGGTACGAGGACAACGTGAGTGGGAGGTGGGTCTCATCCCTCCAGAGCCAGGCTGTGAACGTCACTGTGAATGTCACCAGCACAGGTGAGACATCCCTAATTCCTTCATTCATCTCCTTTTGTTGCTTCCAGGGGAGGAGACCCATCCTTGGGAGCTCTGCTGGGAAAGGGAGGATGGATCAGGTGGCAGATGCCATGTGGAGATAGAAAGCCAAGAGGAGATTAAAATCTCCATATCCCCTTCACACCCTTTCTAGCCATGGATTTATCCTTCCCATGTCCATTGTAGAGATGGGGAATGGAGGCAAGGAGAGGGAATGTGCCCCAGGGGACCTGCAGATCAGCAAGGAATTGAATCCCCATAGCCCATGCCCCAGGGCAGGCCCATACCCCTGGACCTTCCTTCCCCTTTTTGGCATGAGGAGCAGGCTGCTACAGATGGCTCGTGTCATGGGCAGCAGTGAAGGGTTGTCACAGGATAGTTGTTGCCAGGGCAGATTCCTGCAGGGGTCTCAGACTTGTTCCATGTGGTCCGGCTGTTCTCATTTGTCCTTCCCCCTGTTTTCTTTGTCTGCTGCATGAACAACCTCACCTGAAGCCCAGGGTAATCTCCTGTTAACAGGCAGCATCTTGCTTCCAGCTGGAGCTCTGGCTGCTCTGATCTGCTACTGCCATAGGAAGAAAAGAGGTGGGTGAAAGGTGGCCAGGGGCTGTGATCTCCCATCTGCTCCCACAATGTGGTCTAGCCTGTAAGTCCTCTTTCATGATATTATTAAGCCACCAACATCCACAAACTACGGTACCACGAGGTGGGTACGGAAACCAAGTCTCAACCTGCCTGGCCCAACATATTTCTAGCTCTGACTAAAAAGCTGGTGTAGAAAAAGAAGATTGAGCTCTAAAGCTCTTAGTAGCTGTTCAGACACGTATTGGTCCCTGTTTGGCTTACATTACACATGCCCAATAACCAGCTCAGTAGCTGTTTGATTTAAGACATTTAAATAACCCTTCACACAGCACTAGTCAGAGGGAAAAGAAAGGAAACCCTGCAACCCCTGTGAGCTGAGGAAACTGTTGCACCTTCCTTCACTCCCCAAATCCATCTCTTAGATGCAACTTGAAAGACAGAAAATCATTTATTGTGTCCTGAGTTTACATTAAATTGCAAAGGGCCAAGCATTGCCACAGCATCTGAGCATCCCTGCAAACAACTGGCTCCATGTCACGGGAGCAGAGTGAGGTGTGAAAGCCACAATATTAACAGGACTGAGGCTTTAATTCCATACATAATTCCCATGGGGTCCAAGCTCAAACGAGAAGCGGGGGTGGGGGTGGGGAGCAGAGAATCTGAGTTTCCCCTTGTCCCAAGCAAGAACTCTGGTCTCCAGGCCCAACTTCTTCTGGGGTTGTTTGGGTGAGTGGTTGGGATTGTGTCCATGGGGCTGGGTCATGGCTTCCCAATAGCACGGAGGTTAGAGATGAGCATTAAAGTCTGTGGCTGTGGTTGGAGTTAAGGTTAAGGGAGGAGTCAAATAATTGCAAACAATCAGGAATCTTCATGGCTATGGAGTGTGGAAATATACACAATCTATACATACATACAGAGAGATTTTTTATCTGTTTTCGCCCTGTGCCCTGGTAGAAGCCGCAGACACACATGGACTCAAATCAACAGACACAAAGCTGAGTTTGGCTTCTGCTTTCTCAGGGTCACACACTGGAGGAGTCATTTCCTCTTGCTATCCTCCGCTTTAGCTTTATTCTCCACTGATTCCATTTTAGTTCCAAAGCCTCTGAAAAGCACCAAGGGAACTGTGCCCAGGGAACACGCCAGAAACAGGAATCCCGGTCATCACAATAAGCGACTCCAAGCCCCGGGTGCTGGCGTGGAGCAGGTGGAACAGGTAATGGGAACGGATTTAGAGTGTCAAACCCCCAGTGCAGTCCAGCTGCCTTGAAACTGCACAGCCAGAATCTTGTGCCAAGTCCTGAGATGCAGCTTCCTGTCTGAGAACAGCCCCAAAGGGAAGCTGCCCGGGGTTTGTTCAGGCAGGAAAAAGAGCTTCCCTTCCCCATCACTCCAACTGCCACAGACTCCCAGAAACGTAGGGCAGGGCCAAGACAGTAAGTCTTCTAGTCTGGCCCATTGTGCCAAGATAGGATTAATTAAACATTCCGTTGATACTGAGAGCAGCCAGTGGCCTCCTGTTTGTAACATTGTCTCTGGTTATTCTGTTCTCCGCTTTCATCTCCTGACTAAACAGGCCCCTTTTGTGCACCTGCCCTGTGGGTCATATTGTACAAACATCTGATCAGTTCGGTTGCTTTCCTCTGGGCTCTTTGGAGTTTGTCCCCATCTTTCTTCAAGTGCAATGCCCAGGCCTGGACAGGGAGCTCCACCTGAATCCTCACCAGTTTCAAATTGTGATAGAATTCTCTCAGCTGCCTCACACACAACACTCCCGTGCATAGAGCCCAGAGAGATGTGATATTGTCTCTCAGCAACATCGTTCTGTTGACCGAAAGGCCATTTCTTCTCTTTTTCCGCAGTGCTCCTCCCATGCCAGCAAAACTCAATTTTTACAGCCGCCTTTAATTTTTTCCTTCCGACAGGACTTCTTTGCCCCTCCCTGAATTCCACCTCACTGATTTCAAGATCTCATCTCCAGTATTTAAAGATCATTCTCATTCTCTCCTCCAATGTCCTTGTAAACCCAATTTCATAGAGATCCTTCTCAATGCATCATTCAAGCACTGAGTGCCCAGGCACCCCTCGCCCTCACTGTTTCTCTGTCCTCCCCCACCAGGGCTCAGAATTCACCTACGCACACTTCGAGTTCTCAGCCTCAGACGCTCGCACAAGCCAGTGGAAAAACAGAGCCCAGGCTGCAGCAGAGGCGCATGTGCTGTACAGCGAGGTGGTGACAAAGCCCACCCAGAAAGCAGCCAGATAGGGAAGGAGACACTGTCTGCATCTCCCTGCGTCTCTTCCCCCTCCCACGGGCACCGATATCCTTAACCCTTTACACCCCAACAGCCCTTCTGAGCCATGTGGCAGGGGCGAGCCCAAGTCACTGCTGTTAGAATATGGAGCGGTCATGTCAGAGATCATATATAAACTGCCGACCCCGGTGCTGACTGTCCTTGTGTGCTGTGTGCACGGGGTGTGTGCCCTGGGAATGTCCTCTGGGTGTAACTGATACACAAGATGGCTCCAGACAAGGCAATGTGGATTGTCAAGTGTATGTAGGTCGAGCAATTTCCTGCCCAGTGTAAGAAGGTCCCCAGAATTCAGCCAAAAAATTGTGCACCATCAGAGGAGAAAACACATCGCTGACTCCCGCCCTCCCCCACACATGACCCATGAAGTGCAGACAAACATGTGAACTTGTCACCTCCTCATGCCCCTGGGGGGAAGGGATTCTCACAGGCAGCCAGGCCTGAAATTGGCATTGGCTCCTTTGACACTACCTGGGACTGGTGTCTTCAGGGGGTAGCCAGGTTACTCTGTACAGGATAAACTTAAAAAACAACAGATGGTCTGGCAGCTCTTTATAGACTAACACAACATGTCGATGGGCTCATGAGCTTTTGTGGGCACATGTGTTTTTTAAAGGCTGCTGTTAGTTACCAGTGCCCCACCCCAGTCACTGCTGTGTTTGTTCCACAATAACCCTGTTACTGTGCTTGGCTGGGGCCCCTTTAGATTTTACTTTCACTTTCTCATCTCGCTCAGACTGAATGGGAACCTGATCTCCTGGGGCCAGTGTCCATGGGAGAAATGTTCCAGTCCTTGCCCAGGGCCAGGTCCAATCCCACTCCTCAGTCCTGCTAGCACCCAGTGTGTCTGTGAAACACTCCTCACCAGATTGTCTGTCACTGAGAGCACTTGAATTACTCATGTTTGGGATCTGCAGCACTGAGCAAAATGTTTATTTTCCCTGTTATCTGTGATAGAATTTCCCAAAGGGAACACAGAGTTTGGGCCCAGGCAGTGATCCAAAACTTTCTCATAACTATCTGCACTTGGTTTCACTGAGAGTGTTAGATTTCATAGCAAGTGGGACCCTCTTGGATTGGATCTATTCTACCTGCATTCACTGGCACATAGCACATGGAAAACCCCTTCTGGTGAATCCAGCTCTTTGGCTTGTGCTGTCACAGTGTCTGCTGCCCTGCATGTCTGCGCGGAGCATGATCTGATGTGAAATCTCCTGCATGGAGCTGTTTCTGTTTTCACACATTGTCTTTAATACCACATGAGTCTGTCTCTGACCAGAAGCTCTGTCTGGGAGCCATACTATCCTAGTCTAGACATCCGAGACATTCAGATTATTAAATTGCTTCTAAGGGGTTACCCAAGAGACATGGGTATCCAGAAGTGTTGACAGGGAGCCAGGGAGACAATGGCAAGACAGTGAAAGATTTAAATTGAAAACCGTGTTCCTCCTGCTTTAGTTTTTGTGTGAGTTCAGAGCAGGAGCTGGGCAAGAGATGGACTAAGCCAGGATTTTTCAGCTATGTCCATGCCTAAGGAAAGTTTAAACCTGGGAACAATAGATGTGAGTAGAACACGGAATGTTCAGTTAGATGTGATCAGGTTATTTTTTTATTATGGGTTTTGGTTAAACTTCTCTGTGCTTAGCCCATGTGCCTCCCGCCACACTGTAACTGAATCCCAGGGAAGAAATGATCTGTGTTTTTACTCTTCCTTTTTTTTATTTGCTCTGTAACACCTCATACGCAATATACTTTACCAAGTTTGTCTTTGTTTTGTTAATAAAATCACCTTTAAAGGACTATGATCTGATTCCTGTGTCCTAGAAGGCAAGGGGTTCTGAGTGAATGCGCCTGAAATGAAAGGTCAGCCATTAAGAAATTACACTTTGATTTCATGCTCTGTCCTGAGGAAGATTTAAAGAGCTCAGGGTCACCCCACAGGAAGAAGTTTTCAAGTGAGTCATCCTGGGTCTCAAGGGTTTTGCATTTGGGTGGTAGCAACTTCCCACCCAAGGCCAGGGAATGTACAACCTTACAGTGTTTTTGTAAACAGAATCATTAGTGGCCGGGGATTTCAGGTTTCTTGTGGGCCCCATCTTCTGCACTTAAGTGCCAGAGGAGCAGCCTGTGCAAGAATCCTTTGCTCTTCCCTGCTTGCAGTTCCTCTTTCAGTTGCAAGCACTGGGGTTATATTCACGGTGATGTCAGTTCCTTTCTCATTCATCACCTCTGACACCGTGTCATGATCTTGGGGTTCATTAAATGACAAACCAGCCAATTAATAAATTGCCTAGGGAGGTTTTGGAGTCTACGCCACTGGAGATATTTAACAGCAGGTTAGACAGACAACTGTCAGGGGTGATCTAGACAAGGGCTACTCAACTTTGGAAGCCCTGGGAACGACAGTGATACTCACAGCACATGCGAAGGGCCACAACTTAAGTGTGGTTGCATATACATGTAAATATATATGCAAATAAATGCAAATAGGTTCTTTCACACTCACGGGAATTAATACAAAGATTAAGGCAAGATTACACAACACGCAGGCCCCATTTAAGTCAGTTCTGCTATTAATAACATGCAATATTTACCTAATTCTACCCGTATGACAGCACTTTTAATGAGCCATGACTGTCCAGGAATTTAACTATTAGAATGCGTATCAACAGAAAACCATTCTATTGACTCTCCATTGTGGAGCATGTTCCCAGTGGACGCCATGTTCAAAGGAGCCCACCTATGGGCCAGGTGTTGAGTCCTGTGTGAGACCAAACTGCACTGTGGGCCACAAACAAAGTGGGCTGCGTATTCAGTAGACCTGATATAGATAGTGCTTGGTCCTGCAGTGAGGGCAGGGGATGGGACTTGATGACCTCTTGATGTCCCTTTCAGTTCTAGGATTCTATGAGTGTATGAAGTGAAATGGAGTTTTTAACACAAGACACTAGAGAGCATCTGTGGTGATCTGCTGCTACCCTGGGTTCTCCACCCCTGCATCCAGGACACATCTCTAAACTCCCCAACTCCCTTAGGAGGGATCGACTCTACATTTTATTCTTCCACAAACACATTGAATTACCCTCTGTTGCAACTTGTTGCTTATTCTGGATCTTGGAGTTGCAGTGGGTGGCTCCTTCTTCCACATCAATATCCTCCTCTTCCACATTGACCACTGTTGCTCCTAGAGTCAGGGAACTGTCTAGTTCTGTGAAGGGCCCTTCATTCTGTGCTTTGGATTCTCCCCACAACGGGACTCCTTTGGGCTAGAAACACCGGTCTCAGGGGAGGAGGAGACTCAGGTCTGAGAAAAACCTATAGGGTCTGAAGGGGCTTTGGGCACCACAAACATTTCAGTGAGCAACTAAAATGGACTTGGGTGCTGGGAGGGTTACGGCCCTTGTGTCACAGCCCTGTGGTAATTGTGCTGCTGAAGATGGAGCTTTTGAGCTGGGTCACATTAAAGAATGTCCCTGGTGGTGAACCACCCTCCTGCACCCAAAGGCCAGTAAACTAACCTCTGGTCGGCACAACTCTCCATCCCCCACTGGGCTCCATAATTGTAGCCCCATTCACACTCGCCTGGGCTCTGCAGGGTCATCATCTGATCCTGAACAGACAAATTACTCTGAAGACTTTCTCCCAAATTCAGCAGCATTTCTCCTCCACCTGTTGGAGGATCCTGTCCACCATTCCTAGGGGCGAACCCAGGGTACTGTGGTGAGACGCTAAGATCTTAGATGCCTCCAAGCTTCCTTAGATGCTTTTCTACCTTGGATTTCCTCTGGATACTTACCCATGGCCCTCCCCAGGGCCCTGCACAGTGTTTCTCTCCTCAGCCCTTTCCCAGCCAGGCTCCATCTCCAGCTGGGCATGGCCCGGCCTCCAGCTCCTGTTTCTCAGAGTGGGGTCAGCCCCATCTCACGGGGTCAGGGTTTGGGGACTGGAAACCCTCCCCAGCCCCGTCACTCGCTGTCTGTGCCAAAGTTCCCTGCAGCCCAGCAGAACTTCCCAATGTTATTTTTAAACACACTGCAGGGCCCCAACTGGATCTGGGCCTGGCTGGAGAGTTGTCACCAATCACTGGGGTCAGTGTGTTGCGTCTCCTGCAGTCGATGGGGCTTATAGAAGCTAGAGTAACTCAGCTGAGTTTCCTTTACCCCAGCTGCATTCCTGGCCCAACCCCAGAGCTGTCAGTCACTAGGGGCTGCTGGTTTAGCTCCTCCCCCAGTATCAGCAGAGGAAAATTGGCAGCTGTCCCCCCCATGCTCTGCGCAGCGAGCACCAAATTCGGTTACGCTGCCGAGCTGAGCGGTGACCACACCTGAGGCTGTGACTTCCTCTGCCTGCATCAGAGGCAAGGGTCCCATCCCCACCCCCACAGCCAGACAGGGCCAGTAGCTGAGCAGAGAACCCAGCTCCTAGCCCAGAGTGACCAGCTCAGCATGGTGCTGCCCCTGTTTCTGCCTCTGCTAAGTAAGTGCCCCGGCTCCCGGCCCTTCTGTATGTCTATCTGAAGACTCTTCTCTGCCCACATCCCTCCCCTCTCCTGCACCCCCCTCCCCTCCCCAGAGCTCTCACCCCCTCTCTGCTCTTCTCCTCCAGCCTTGCTCCAGAGTCTCCCCAGGCCGGTGACCCCCGCAGGTAATGACGTCTCCTGACCCTGCTGAGATGCTCACGGTGGGCTGGGAGGACTCAGTCCATGGCGGGTGGGGATCCCCTGCCCTACACATGGATCTGTTTACATGGTAGGGAAGGGGATTCCCAGGTGCCCCATGTCATCCCCTGGGTGGGTCCAGCAGCCCGTTCACAGGTGTCGCCCATTGAAACTGCAGCTGCAGCTCCAGTCCAGAGCCACGTCCATGGGGCAGAAGAGCAACCACAGGTGATGGCTACTTGGGGCACCAGTTTGGGGCTGTGTGTGGGATCCTCTGCCCCAGCTCTCGGCTCCCACAGAGGGCTCAGGGCCAGGAGCAGACCCAGCACCACAACCCAGGACACGAAAAGCAGGTTTTGCTGAGACCCCAGAGGAGAGGTGGTGAGTGGAACAACTCACCCTTCGTACCCCATGTCAGGCCAACCATTCTCACTTCTCTGCAGCACCTTCTAGCTACTGCTGGGTGGCCTGGGGTTGAAGCATTGGCAGAAACCACCCTGCTCCTTTTGGCCTCCTGCTTCCCCAGAGTGTGGGATCTGGAGCTGCATGGTGGATGAAGGATCCTCCCAACCTGCCATCACCCCTCCCCTGGATGGAGAAGGGGCAGCCCATGGATACTGAGACCCATGAAGGAACCTTCCTAGCCAGGTCCTCTCATGACGCCCCTTGTCTCTGCTGGGACAGGTTGATTGTGTCCTGATTGCTCCTTGGCACCATCCCCTTCACAGCTCATCTGTCCCCGGGAGGGGAGAGCAGCAGGTTGGGGGCAGGGCCGTGACATTGGGAGTTGCAGGATGTGGGGTGCAGGAGTGATGATGCAGAGACTTGAGGGAGGAATTTGCCCAGCTGTGCAGAAGGCAGGTGCATGTTCTAGGAGAGACTCCAGGAGCTGAGCCTGTTCAGTGTCACAAAGGGAAGGTTTTGGGAGGACTGAATCCTTGCCCAGAAGTTCCAATGGGGGGAACAGACACATGACAATGGAGGGTTCTTCAGGTGACGAGACAGTGATTCTACACCACTCGGTTTCTGGGAGCGGGATCTCCACAAATTCCAGCTGGGAATGAACTTCGGTTTTCATCATTGGGGAGAAGTAATGGTACATGAGAGAGAGACAGAATCAGGCTGTAGTTTATTTGCCATGGGAATTTCCCAGCATGGGGAAGGTGCTGGGCAGTGAGCTGCGGCTGGTTTGTGTTTATATTTCTCCTCTCATTTCTCATTTCTTGATTGCATCCTGGCCTCTCCTCTCCACTGACCCCTCTGCCTCTGTTCTAGATCTCCTGCCACCTCCTACCCTCGTGAGAGCCGACGTTTATCCCCGGGAGCTGGTTAGGCTCATGTGCTCCTCCGCATGGTGAGCAGCCTGGGGATACAGATTCTCCTTTCGAAAAGGGCAGCAGGGCCGCCTCATCCCCTCTGCAGAGCCCTGGCTGCAATTCCCAGCTGAGAGGGGACGGGCTGGGTCCTACACCTGTGCGTACTGGAGACATGATCCCAAAGGAGCAAAGTCATCTCGGAGCAGCAACTCCATCTCCATCAGAGTGACAGGTGAGCCCATTTCCTGCTGTTTGGTGGGTGGGTCACTGGGAATCTCAGGCCCATCCCAACACGTCAGCTTTGGCCCCTGCTCGGATCAGGGCCCCTCCTTGCCGGGGGGCACTGCTGCAGGGAAGCTCACAGCACTGGACGCTGAGCTGGGCACTGTCAGGGAGACCCTGAATGAACATTGAGCTGCCTGGATTTTCCATTGTGATTACTGTCAGGAGAGGGATTGGTCACTGTCCTGTTACCCACCCCACTGCTGGCACCAACACCCAGCTGGTGAATGGGCGAGATCCCAGCAGTTGGTAAAGAGGATGGAGCTTCCTGGAGTCACTGGGCCAGGTCCCAGCTGGAGTGTGGGAAGCTGCCATGGGGGTCACAGAGGATCTGCAACATATGGCTGCCTCCTGCCCTTAGTGCTGGGTATCCTGTCCTTTGCCTCTGGGGCAGCTCCTCACACCTCAAACCTCCTCTGTGCAAGCCTATGCCCCAGCCCCTGCAGGCTGAGCTGGCCTGAGCAGGAGATGC
>CM033433.1:603350-615425 GCA_019425775.1 Rafetus swinhoei | reverse complement strand
TACCTAACTCCCTTTCGCAGGTGGTACCCGCCCGTTCTCGGCATTTGCTCGAGCTAGAAGCTGCACGAGACAACCCTCCCTGTGTGGTGGCTTTGATAGGCCCCCTAGCTGTGTGATCACCGTACCCAAGGAGGCTGAGGTGAATACGGTGAAGTGGGTTGTGACGGCGCGTTGGGGTTTTCCCGTCTCCTGCACCCCCGTAATGGCACGGACAGACTCCACCAGCCAGTAGAATAGAGGGAGTTTATTGCTTCTCCAGGATACAGCACAGCACAGATGTCATCTGGGTACAGGGCAGGCCTAGGATGCCTCAGCCCCCCCTTGAGATGGGGGAGACTGGGCCCCTAAATTCCAGCCCCTTTCCCTAGGCTGCTTCCTCCATGCTCCCAGACAGAAACTAACTCTCTTCCAGCCCTGCCCCAGCCAGGTCCGGCTTTCCACCTTCCTTTGTTTTTCTCCCTGAGGGGTAGCTGGTCAGACAGGTTTGGAGCCCCCTTTGTATAATGACTCATCTCCTGCCCTGCTGGGTCGCGCTACAGACAGCAGACAGTGGAGGTCACCCACAGCCCACTGCCCAGCATAGCCACCAGCAAGGTACCCCCCAATATGTCACATGGGTGCACGCTAGGGGCTGACCCTGGCACACCGAATCAGGACCGCGGGCCAGTATTTGCCTACCGCTGGTCTGAAGCAAGTTGCAAGCGACCGGAAGTCACATGGCACCTTACCCGTGTGTCCCTGGACGAACCCCTGACTCGTGTATGTTCCTTATCAGCCCTGGTACCTGCTTCTCACCGCACTGGGAAGCTCTTTCTAAGGAGAGGTCAGTTCTGTTATGTCGTGCTTCACAGATGGGGAAACTGAGGTACACGGAACTGAAGGGATTTGCCCGCCGTCACCCAGCGGGAGGGACAAAGTCAGGATCCGCATCTAAGTCTCCTGAGTCCGAGCCCGGTGCTTTGTCCACACAAACCAGCATGCTCTGTACTCAGCAATGCCCACGTGACCCGCGCGGTGCAGCAGCTCAGACTAGTAACAATAACTAAACAATAAAATAACAATAAATCGTGTCCCTCCCGCAGGCTCACCCACGTGCACAGGCCCTCACAGACACCTCAGGGTGAGGGATGTGGCCCCTTCCCATGGGGTTGTGACTGCGGGTCTGTGCAGCGCCGAGCACAACGGGGCTGCGGACTTGGGGTCGGTTTCAGGCGACACCTCGCTGGTGACGCGTGTGAGCCTCACGAGCCGCGCGCTGGGGACTATGAGGCCGGGGCCGCATCTCTGGGCACCAAAGAGCAAACGAACTGGCCCCTGCTTTGCATGCCGCGCGCGCTATGCAAATGAGGGTTTTGTTTCCTCTCCAGCACAGACTATTTCTGCCCTCTCGTCCCACTGCCCTCCCAAAGCCCAGCCCGTGTCGCTCCCTCCTGTTCTCGGTGCCTGTGTCTGTCCGGCTGCCCAGCGGGGAGATGAAATTCCTGCTCCTGTCTGTCCTGCTCTGTGCCCTGGCGGCAGGTAAGTGCCTGGGCGCGAGCTGTCTCTGCCCCCCGGAGCCCGCCGCGCCCCGCGCTCTGGCTGAGGTTTCTCCTGGCTCTTTGCAGGTGGCCGCTCCCAGGTGACACTGCGGCAGCCCGGAGCCGCCCAAGTGAAGCCTTCGCAGACCCTGAGCCTCACCTGCACCGTGTCCGGATTCTCTCTCACCACTAGCAACATTGGAGTGGGCTGGATCCGACAGACCCCGGGGAAAGGCCTGGAGTGGTTGTCCAATGTGTGGTGGAATGATGACAAGTATTACCAGGACTCGCTGAAAAGCCGCTTGAGCATCTCCAGGGGACACGTCCAAGGGCGAGGTGTATTTGGAAATGAGAAGCCTGGAAGCCGGAGACAGCGGCACCTATTACTGCGCCAGGGTGCACACAGTGGCACAGAGCCCAGCAGGGACTCGCACAAAAAGGGGAAGCGGATTCTGAGTAGCGCAGCGAGGCCAAATGAGCTCAGAGCGAAGAGATTTCCCCCAACCAACCTCCCTCTCAATGAAAAGAAAGAATATTTTCCACCCGAGCGCCTCTGCCTCCATCTCCTGGGCGGATGCGAACAGCTGTGCCATACAGAAGCAGCCCTTCCCTAGCTGGAATAGAGCCCCTGTCGCTCAGGCTTTCTAGTTAGTCACTAGAGCAGCGTTTCTCAGCCAGTGGTACGAGTACCCTTAGGGGTTGTGACGACGCGTTGGGGTCCCCTGACTCCTGCACCCCCGTAATGGCACGAACAGACTCCACCAGCCCGTAGAATGGAGGGAGTTTATTCCTTCTCCAGGATACAGCACGGCACAGCACAGCCCCGATGTAATCTGGTTACAGAGCAGGTCTAGGATGCCTCAGCCCCCCTTGCGATGGGGGAGATTGGGCCCCTAAATCCCAGCCCCTGGCTTAGGCTGGTTCCTCCATGATCCCAGACAGAAACTAACCCACTCTCTTCCAGCCCTGCCCCCAGCCAGGGCAGCATTTCCTTCCTTTGTCTCTCTCCTTGGGGGGTAGCTGGTCAGACAGGTTGAGAGACCCTCTTTGCATAATGCTTCATCTCCAGTCCTTCTGGGCTGTGGTACTGATGGCAGCCAGTGGGGGTTACCACAGAGCCAGCATAGAAACCAGCCAGGTACCTCCACTACGTCACAGGGGTACTTGAGAGCAGTCTGGGGGGTACTTCAACACAACTTAAATTTGGAGAAAACTGATTTTTTAAGTCATTTCTCAAACACTTTATTATGTTTGTACTTTTTCTACCCAAACATTGCATTAAGCTGTTTAAACAAATGTGTTGCAATGGTAGAGAAAATGTGTGTCTGAAAACTGTAGGTACTGGGGGAACTTCTACTGTTCTTTTGAAAGGGGGGTGCGCTATAAATAAAGGTTGAGAAACGCTACGGTAGAGAACAGCGTTGTCACACAGCTCAGGAAGCAGCCGTTGGCAGTGGGGCTCTATGAAGCTGATAGTGAATCGCTCGGTGACCCTTCTGCAGGGTTTGGGAACCCGGGTTTTGAAACGCTCATCCCTGGTGCATCTTCCCTACAGGTGACTAAGAGAACGACCCTGGGAGTTGCCAGCGTTGCTGTTGTTTATTCATAAATGTATCTTTGCGTCAGTGGGTGTCACAGCACTTTCCCGACATGCCCCGTCCTACAGAAGGGGAAACTGAGGCTCAGAGAAATGACTTGCCAGAGTTCAGCCGGCAGGCTGGACTCTCCGCCCGGTCTCGTCTAGGCCCATGAGCCGTCTCTGCAGGTTTCAGAAAGGAATTGTCCCTTCCCGCAATTCCACAAAGTTTCCCAGGAGAGAAAAAGCCCCGCCCGAGTCCTTTATGACGTCACTTAGCCCAGCACCGCCTGCAGGCCAATGGGGCGATCTTCAGGCTGAGGCTTCTAGGGAAGAGGGAGGGGGAGGGGACATTGGAATCGTTCTGGGAGGGGTTGGTGCGCAAGGAGAGGCATGGGATAAATATCCTGATTCAGAAAGCACCCTGCTTAGCATTCCCAAACGCACTGAGGGGTCCGTGTCCAGGGGGAGAAAATAATGTGGCTGGGTCTTTCCTAACTTAATGTAGGGTTGGTACCTTGCTGGTTGCTATGCTGGGTGGTGGGTGACCTCCACTGGTGGCTATTTGTAACATGGCCCAGCAGGACAGGGGATGAGTCATTATGCAAGGGGCTCCCCAACCTGTCCAACCAGTTGCCTCCCAGAGAGAGAGACAAAGGAAAGAGGGCGAGGTCCAGTCTGTTCGTGCCACTGCAGGGGTGCAGGAGGCGGGGGAACCTGATGCGCTGCCACAGTGGTGTCAGAAGTGGGATGCCAGTGGAGGTCACCCACCCAGCATAGCAACCAGCAAGGTACCAACACTACATCACACAGACACGGTGCGAACTGTGGCACCCGGCCCTAAAGGGCATAAAGGAAGAAGAATGTCTCTTGTGCAAGGGTTCTTGCGCAAGAGGCCAGTGTACACAGCTTTTCGGCAAGAAAGCCCCAATGCGCAAAATGGTGATCTGCTTTCCTGCAAAATGCTTTTAACAGAAAAACGTTTCTGTTAAAAGCATTTGCACAAGATCGGGCCAGTCTAGACACAGCCAGGAGTTTATTGCTTCTCCAGGATACAGCACAGCATAGATGTAATCTGGTTACAGGGCAGGCCTAGGATGCCTCAGCCCCCTTGAGATGGGGAGACTGGGCCCTTAAACTGAGCCCCTTGCTTAGGCTGCTTCCTCCATGATTCCAGACAGCAACAAAAATTCTCTTCCAGCCCTGCCCCCAGCCAGGTGCTGGTCTTCACCCTCCTTCCTTTGTCTCCTCTCTGGGAGGCTGAGCCTGGGTGTCTGGGTTAATACACATTTGGGAGAGTCAGTGAGAACCTCTCATAACAGCGCAGGGGAACCCTGGGTCACAGAGCAGACAGCACCCCCATTATGCCTTCTCTTATCCCACCCTCCTCCCCATTTTTCTCTGCTGCTTTCCCAGCTGGAGGAAACCACAGAGGGTGGCAGGCGAAGCAGGCGATGGCTGTCTCCAGATGCTGATTGCTCAAGTGCTTGGCAGGCACCTGGCAGGAGGCAGCTGTAGTGGTGGCGGCAGCAATGGGAGCCGGCTACTGAGGGGCGGCAGAGGGAATGTGCCTGATGCCTGCCCAGAGCTGGAGCCTGGGCAGGTGGCACCTGCCGTGCGAGGCCCATGAGATGACAGCACCTGGCCGCGGGTGCCCCCCGGGTGCATTTGCGGCCATTGGAGCAGTAGGAGGGTTTCACTTGTCCCTGGGGCTCAGGGGATGAGGCCCCGCCGAGCCCCTGAACTGGAGTTCAGTGAGCCACGAGTAGCCACCATGACCATGGCCTGCCCCACTGGCCTCAGCGTCACTAGCAGCAGCCACAGCAGACCCTTGCCGCCCTCCAGGAAGCACCCAGCAGGGGCTGCACCTCGGGGCTGCCCATGCTGCTCTCCCCTGCTCCTCCTGCAGGCCAGAATGCCACCCCTGGCAATGTGCCGCCTCAAGCACCTGCTTGATTTGCTGATGCCTAGAGCCAGCCCTGAGTGCATGGTCTGCACTGAGGCTGTGATGTTTTTCAGATGAGCAGGCTCGGGCTGGGGCCAAGGGGTTTGAAGTGCAGGAGGGGGCTCAGGGCTGGGATAGGGAGCTGCGGAGCTTCATGTGTCCCAGCCAATGGGAGCTTTGGGGCGGAGCCTGCAGATGAGGGCAGAGAGGGGACAGAGCTAGCTTGGCCTCTGCCCCAGTTCTTATGCCCCCTGCACCTCACACATGACTTGTTCCATCCCCTGCCTTCCTCATATTTACCCCTCCTTTCAACGCCTCTTCTCCCAGCACCCACTCCTCTCCTCTTCCTTTCTCTTGCCCCCAATGCCCCTCCTCCCTTCTCCTCTCTCTCAGCATTACTAACCCTCTCCCGCCCTCACCAAAACCTTCCCCCTCACCCTCTGCTCTTTCCCCTCATTGTCTTCTCTTGGCCCCCTGGCATGTCTCTCCTCCACCCTGCCCCTTGGTGCCTTCCCCTTTCTTTTCCTGCCCTGCCCCCTCCTCTCCCTCAGCACAAGCCCCTTCCTCTCCTCACCCCCACCTTCCCCTTAGTTCTCCCCCTGTGCCTTCCCTCACCTTCCTGACTCTGCATCCCTCAACCCTCTTGTGCCGGTGTGGGGCTGCATGGCAGGTGGCTGCCCCATGTGCCTGGGCTAGAGCCAGGGCCATGGTGCTATTTTTAGTATCCTAGCCCTGGCCCAAGAGCAGCTGTACCATGGCCCTGCTCCAGTCCCGGCACCCGGGCAGCTGAGGGGGTGGATGAGCCTTGGTGCACAAACTTGTGGCTAGAGGAACAAAAGGCTGTGCTGGAAGGCCGGGGCTTGCCTGGAGCCTGCACTCGGCCCCTGGGCTGGTGGATTCACGAAGCCTGGGGATCCATTCCCCTCTTGGAACTGGCTCAGGGTGTTGAGCTGTAGCTCCCTGGTGTGGGTTGAAAGACTGAGGCTGCTACTACCAAGCTGACAACTCTGGCCAGGGTTTGGAGGGCGGTGGCTGGAAGGTGAGGGCAGGAGGCAGGGTGGAGACCAGGAGGGTGGGAAGGATGGACCACGAGAAGGGAAGAGAAGGAAGGGAAATGGGGAGGAGCAAAGAGGCAGGCAGGGCCTTGGGGAGGAGGGTGGCCCCAGCAAGCATGGAGAGGTGTCCCAGAGGCGCAGGGCAGGACTGGCCCTTGCGCCTCCCAGGGAAGAAAGAAAAGTGGCTCAGTCAGTAGCTGAAGGCCAAACCCAGTTACCCACAGAAGTCTGCCTCCTCCCGCTTCCTGCAGGGCTGAAGCAGTGGTTGCCCATTTCTGCTCCTTGGGGCTTTCAGGGAAGCAGGCCCTGTGTGCTGGAACGTGAGCTGAGCCTGCGGTGTTATTTTTAGTACTGCAGCCCAGGCCTCAGCTGTGGCAGGTGCCACACGGCCCCACCCCCAGGAGCAGCTGGGGCAGTGACTGTGCAGCCACACTGTGGGTGGGCCACATGGCAAGTGGCTTCCCCCTTCTCTGTCAGTAACTGACCACTGTCTGGAGTCTCTGTATTGCACAGAGGATTTTGTTTTCTTTTGGTTTGACTGCCCTTTGTTATTTAACACAAAGACACTTGAGAGAGAGTTTCTGAGAAAGGCTCTATAGTTTTAACAAGTTTCTTCATCTTCTCCTCCTTAAGCAGACTCAGAAATGGTAAACAATTCCTGCAAGTGTCAGGAGTCAGTTTTTGCTACAAAGAACACTGGCATGAATATGGCAGAATATGAAGCATCTGTTGTGTTACAGTAAGTGAACTAGCTGAGAACATTTCTCTGCTCACGTTTGGTCACATTTGAACAACCCCAAAGCACAGGGTTAACCTCCCGATCCTGTCCATCATCTATTAAACTGGCTCCTGCTTTCAGATGAAAAACATCCAGCATCTCAGCTGGATCGGGAGAAGCCTGTGTGCAGCACTGATTAGCCTGCCCCAATTTTCCTCTCCCCAAATGCCACATGTGAATGAAAATACACAAGCCATAGCAATGATGAATATGTATTTCTCTCCTCCCCTTTTTCCCCGTTTATGTAGAACAGATCCTGTGGGTCCCAGCGCATTTCGCACTGAAAGCTGCCCCTCGCCTCTGTCTGGGCAGAGTAAGTCCATTTCCTCACATGTTAAACCCGGCACCGAAACTCTGATCTCTTGTGGCTGAGTCTGCAGACACGAACGTGTGGAGCGGGATGGGACGGTCACAAGTCCAGGTGTCGGAGAGGATGGATGAACTCCGCTCCCAGGCACAGCACACGAGCAGCCTTGGCTATTGCTGTGAGGAGCGGCGGCGAGATGGTTCTTCACCCCTCAGGCTCAGGGGTCATCCAGGTGGGTCAGGGTTTCCAGCTTGCCCTCTCTCTTCACTTCCTCCACCCCGCGCAGACACTCCGTGCACCTGCGCACCAGCTCCTGGTCCACAACCCCCGGCGCCGGATCCTCCTCGTACTCCTCGTCATCGTAGCGGTTCTTCTTGTTCAGCAGCGAGATCTTCATTAAGGAGGTCAGGTCCAGGCTGGCCCTGCTCTGGGAGCCTGGCAGGAGCCAGGTGTTGCTGAAGGGATTCATGCACCCCCACTGGTTCTCCAGGTGGCAGCGCAACAGCAACCAGGTCGCCTCGGCCATGAGTTTGATCACGTACTGCGTCACGGGGACTGCAGCCTCCGGCTCTGGCCTCGCCGCCGCACCTGGGTTCCTGATGGAGCGGCTGTGGGTACGGGTCGGGCTCGACCTCCATGGCTGCTGTGGTGGCTGCGGCTGTAGCTGTTGTTGTTGTTGTTGTTGCTGCTGCTGCTGCTGCTGCTGCTGCTGCTCGGAGGCACAGAGGCAGGAGTTGAGTAAGGGGCCGGTCCCCGCCTGGGGCGTTCCCCGCGGATTCCTCTCCCTGGGTGGTGGTGCTGGATTCTTAGGAGCCACCTGCTTCTTAGGCTGAGCACAGGTGGTGGCGGGGCCAGTGGACAGCAGCAGAAGGCTGGATAGATGGTAGGGGCATGGCAGTGCCACGTGACCCCTCTGCTCCACCCACCGACTCAGCAGCCAGCTTCGCCCGGGGCAGGCGAACGGATCTTTCTCTGGGCTTGAGATGCGCTCCCATACGAGAGAACAGCGCTGCTGCAACCGGCAGGGGCCCCGGCTCAATAAGTTAGACAGGCGACGGCAGCAGGGCAGAGCTGGAGAAGCGGGTGGTGGGGCTGTGGAAGCACTCACCCAGGAGGGCTGCGACCTCCCCCAGGAGGCCTGCGGTGTCACCGCCCAGGAGAGCTGCAACGTCTGCTGGGTGGGCTGTGATGCTACCACTGGAGAGGGCTGTGGCACCACAAGCCGGGACAGCTGCGACATCCTGGGAGAGCTGTGGCGTCCCTTGAAGGGGTGCGATGCCACCACCTGGGAGGGCTGAGGCGCTGTCACCTGGGAGAACTGCAGTGTCATCACCCAAGAGGGCTGCTGTTACGTCATCACCCATGAGAACTGCGATGTCCCCTGGGTGGGCTGTGATGCCGCCACCTGAGAGGTCTGTGGCATTGTCACCTGGGAGAACTGTGACGTCCCTTGGAAGGGCTGTGATGCCACCACCTGGTAGGGCTGCAACGTCCCCTGTACCGGAGTTTGAACACCGCTGGAAAAGAGGGGATGGGTTAAAACAGAACTCCAAGGAGAGACAAATCTGACAGAGCAAGAGATGTCAAAAGATAATCCCGGAAATGTTCACAAGAACAAACTCTACAGGCAGTTTGAGCAAGGCTGGAGCATTTCCAGCTCTGAAATATTACAGGGACTTGTAGTTTAGCTGCTAATACTCTGGCACTGACCAGTATTTTCAGCCCCCTAGGGCACATACTACTGCTCTTCTACTGCACTCCTTGGTGCATAGGGGAACTGCTCTTTACATTTTAAAAGAGTCATTTACACTCGACATCCTTTGATTGTGATTTGTCCATGTGGCTATGTCTACACTACCAGGTTATTTTGAAATATCTCCTGTTTGTGAAGAAGAATAACTCATAACTATTTTGAAACAATGGGGGTATTTTGATATGAGCTTATTTCACAACAGGCTTGGTAGTGTGGATACTCGTCTTGTTATTTTGAAATAATGCCCCAGTGTAGACATGCCCCAATATGTGAAAAGAACACTGATTTTATTGTTCAGTTTTTGAAAAGATGAATGGTTCCCTCAACTATTCAGTCACCTTTCTCTTTTGCCATCTCCTGGAAGCACTCCTCACTCTTCCAGTAGCTGTTTATAAAACTTAGCCATTATCCTCAGTTCACCCTCTTTGATAAAACCTTGTGAACTAGTGATAGAAATGTAGCCATGTTAGTCTGGTGTAGCTGAAACAAAAAACAGGACTATGTAGCACTTTAAAGACTATCACTTTAAAGACAATCAAAAAAATGAATACGTGTAAGGGACAAATCAATTACCTCCCCCCCATCCCCCTTCTGTTCTGAAATTTGATTTGTCCTTTACATGTGTTCAATTTTTTGATTGTATCCTTTGGTATATATGGTTGTGCCAATTTTCTTCCATTATTTGATCTGAGGAAGTGGGTCTGGCCAACGAAAGCTCATCACCTAATGAACCATCTTGTTAGTCTTTAAAGTGCTACATAGTCCTGTTCCTTGTGAACTAGTTCAAGACATTTGGAACCTACTACATTTAAACGCACATTTAAGAGAGACCTAAGAAGAGAGACAGACATTTCTTTTAAGGTCAATGCAACTGGAAATTGTGTTACTTTTTCAGCACCTCATTCACACCTCCTTCCACCCATAGTCAACAGCCTCTTTTAAGGACTCTCTCAGGATCTGCTTTCTTTTGTTCCTAAATCTTAGCCTCTACTGATTAAACATGTTAGAGGGAGCTGCCATGTGCTGTGTAGATGTAATATCAAAAAGGCTGAATGCAACAATCAAAATGAGATTTTGGAGAAGTAGATTCTTTACCCAAAGAAGAATAACTCACATCACTACTTTCAGCAAAATATTATTCATTAAGCTACCTTTCCCACAATAATTCCAATATTCAAATCCAGCCAACTGAATGGATGGCTAAGAAGAGAAACCACTAAGTCCTTTTTCTTACACTTCTTGACCATGGGACAAGTTTAGAAATCTACATAAAACAATTTCCAACCATGAGTGACTGTGACTACACTTATGTTATACATGATGTTGCCAGTGCTAAGGGTAGTGAGGAAAAGTGACTGAACAGCTAGGAGAAGAGAGCAGTCAGGTGAGATTTAAAACTGGTTAGGATGAAGGACTACATTAGTCTGCAGGAAAGACCCATGTTAACATTCACAGTGAGCATGGATAAGATCTCCCACAGGACAGAAAGAAAAGTAATTAGAAATAAAGTTATTCAAGTAGGCCACAAAAGTAGCTGCATTCTTGTTATAATATGACAATCCACAACAGCCAGTGGTTGAATACAGGCCAATCCTCCACAGAAATAGTAAGCAAGCCTGTTTGCAAAGGGTAATCACATGACATTTTAAAATATAGCCACCATGCTGTTTTCTTAACAGAAAATGCAAACCCATCTCACAGAGATCTGAGTCAACATGCACATGAAGACATGCTTGTTTACGCTAAATCTGGAGGAGACAGAGCTACTGCTGTTGGAGAGAGGGAAACAAAGAACTTTCGCCACCTAAAAACTAGGACCTAGGCTGTCTACTCTAGCTTCAGGATCCTCATGTCTTGTTATGTCTTAATAGCTGAAGCTGGAAAAAATATTTCAACCACAGCTTGTCCCTAAAAATACTTTCATAGAAGGCAAGTATATTGAGCACATTCCATATAGGCACTTCACCTACCTTAACCTCTCAGGAGCCCTGAGTCCTGAGTTTTCTCCCTATCAGTATCTCATCCACTCAACAGTGAGACTCTGGCAGGGCAGGAAGCTATGGGAAAAGGGCAACAAAAGACACAAATTCCACTGTCCCCAGTGGTAAGGAACAAAAAGCCTCAGTGGGAAAATAATAGTTCCAATTTTAGTGTTTCCCACACATTTGGCCAGCACATACCGTCAGGCAACATCAGCACCAAATCGATCACAGGCTCTTACCTTCTCCTCAGAGATGTGTCTCTTTTTTCAGAATTGGATTTGTAGAAAACTCCAAGAAGATTCCTCTTCATGTTCATGTTCAAGGCCTGAGAGTACTCACGGTAAGAAGAGCAGGCCTCAAGATGACTCCTGGCTGCAAAGCTATGGGAGTCTGAAATTGCCACAGCCCCACGTCCTGTCCTACCTGGCCGTTGTCATGGACTCTCTGTGAGTTCACCACCTGTCAATGGCCCTTAACCAATAAGCAGAGATGCCGAAAAAGGCCTTGTGATGTCACTGTCACACCCTGTCCTACCCCTGGCCAGCCCCTCTGTATATTTGAGCATCTCCCCCCTGCATTACCCCTACTCACTCAATGTTAGTTCTAGGAATCAAGCAGGCTGCACATAGAATCATGAGAGGCTGCTCAGTGCCACTTGTACTTTGCAGATTGTAAGGCCAGAAAAGACCAATCACCTAACCCCAGGGTGGACAATAATTTTCACCATGCGGGGTCACTTCAGGAGTTTTGATATGTGGTCACAGGCTGGTTTTGGGCCCTCTGGAAAGTGCAGGGCCTCAGAGCTACAGAGAGAAAGAGAGTTTGGGATGTTACATTTAGATTAACTATGGAATAGTCGATGGGATTTCCATTGATTATTCAGTTAGCTGATAAGGACTTTCATGTTCTGCCTTGGATATGTACAAATCATATCAAAGAGCCCTGCTGGGGCTCTTGTACATTTCAAAGGGCTGTGTGAAGCCAGAGAACAGCAGGGAATCCCACTGGCCCCAGGCTTCCTGATGCACTTCCTCTCTGAAATTGCACAAGAGCAGCGTTTCTTAAACTGTGTTCTGCAGCACACAAGGTAGTTCAAGGTGTGGCGGAGAACAGAGTTCAAAATGGCCATTCTTAAAAGGGCAATGCCTGAACAGAGCTCAAA
>CM033433.1:530695-595227 GCA_019425775.1 Rafetus swinhoei | reverse complement strand
ACATCACCATGTGCTGAGCGCTCCCCTTATACCCTCCTGTGGAACCTGCATGCAAATCCCTGTCCGGGGCTGCCGGGTTAAATACCAGCCCCTGGCTCTAGGAGCATCCGTCTCTGCCCAGACACAGACCTGCCCAGCCCTGCCCGCTGGGGAGTTTCCCTCAGTGCCTGGGAACGAGAATGGAACCTCTGCTGCTTTTCCTTGCCCTGTTCACCGCCCCCGGCTGTGAGTGTCTGTTGGGTAGAGGGGCACTAAGAACAGCCCCCTGGATTGGTTCGGGTGTTAATATTGTCTTGGCTTGTTTTCTCCTTTCCCGGGTGTCCTATCCCAGGTGCAGCTAGTCCAATCAGGTCCGGGGTCGGTGAAGCCCGGAGAGACCCTCACCTTGACTTGTGCTGTCTCCGGAGACACTGTGGAGAGTGGCAATGGTTGGAGCTGGATCAGGCAGCCTGCAGGAAAGGGCCTGGAGTGGATGGGGGATGTGTACAACAGCTTCACAAGCGACTATGACAGCTTCAACGAGCACTGGGTAACAGCCTACGCCCAGTCTCTCCAGGGCCCAGCCACAATCTCTGCAGACACAGCCAAGAACCAGGTCTCGCTGCAGCTCCGCGCGTTGACAGCTGTAGATGCCGGCACCTATTCCTGTTGCCAGGGAGACACAGTGACATGGGGCCTAGCTGTTAGTGACACGCACCAGTCCCTGCCCAGGGAAACCAAACAGCCGCTTTCCCAAGGGCTTTTCAGGCAGCGACACGGGCGGGACCAAGCACCCACAGGAAGGATTTCCCAGCGCCTGGAGACTACTAAGGCTGCGGATCTTTGTGGGGATTCCCGTTCTCCTTCCCTGTCTGTCAGTTCGCGTCCCAGGCTGGGATACCCCTGTGTAGACGCAGCTCAGTCCGGGTAGCTATAAAACACCCGCACATGTCTTCAAAGAGACACCAGCATTGGGCAGTCAAAACTGCTTTTAATTCTCCCGGGCCGCATTCCCCACCGCCCCCGCCTGGCCACACGCCAGTAATTCCCACGGGACCCAGGATTTACCTCCAGGCTCACACATCCCTCATCCCGGCCTTGCCTCTGCCGCGCCCTGAGGCTGGAGACAAGAGGGGGGTCCCAGGGGACTGGGATGCTCTCAACGCTCCATTTTAGCACTAACACTCTGGGTGCGACCAGCACCCGGAGGCACCGAAGCCACGTATATCCTCCGGGCTCAACGTCCCACCTGGGAAATGCAGTTCCGAGAGCGCTGCGGGCCGAATGGGAGATTCCTGGTTCTTGGGCCATTTATCCCTCCCAAACACGCACTGGAGATGGACAAGTCTTGGGTCTCTCCCCACTCCTGACTGCTCTTGCGGTGAGAATTCAGAGAGGGAAATGACTCGTTTTCAGCTCGGCTATAGAATCCTTTAGACATTGATTGGGGTTAGGCGATGAATACACGTTTATTTTATAGCAGCCATGAGGTTCCATATCGCTATAGCCATGCACGATCATGTCTGAACAAGTAATTGCTTGGACTGCCAGTGGAGGTCTCTTCTGTTTCCCAGAAGGACATAAGAAAATGTGAGCAAAGACCCCCAAGAAGGCACCACTGGGAGCTGAACCCAGCCTCTTCTATTTAACACGCTAGGCGCTTTGCTCACCTAAGCCACGGTGTCCTCTTCGGAAGGTGCATTTTAAATGTTCTACTTTATAGTCCAAGAGAACAGCTTCCCATTCCAAAGTTCAGCCATTCCCCATTTTCCGCAGCACTTCCAGACCTTTCCTAAGAGAAATCCGGATTGAACCATCCAGATGCCCTGAACGGGCAGTTTCTGAAGGTGTTTCAGTCTCCAGTATTCTGCGAGATCATAGGCGCCTGTTTTTACAATGTCAGGGGAGACATCGAAACGGGGTCACGTCTGCTCATAGGAAACAGTGGGGTCAGGAGTGGGATCTACTACACCGGCTGAAACAACCACCCGGAAATCTACAGCGGCAGCACTCAAGGAAGTGTAGATCCGCCCACAGGAAGTCCCTGACAGTGGTCCGGTGGGACAGGCCACAGGGTCAGTCTCAGAAACCTTTGCACCTTTGTCCCAGGGAGTTTTTTTAAAGTTTCTGCTCAAGGCCGGAAAGAGAATTCAGTATTACATACGTGAGCGCAAGGAGGAGACTATATAAAGGCTTTCACTACAAGGCAATCAAAGAAATATCCAACCTGGCTCCCAATGGGCGCAGAGAGGTTGCTATTCAGAGGCTTTCTAGGATTGGTTATTGCAGACGCAGTGGAAAGACACACATGGAATGATCGCTCAGCTGCGGTGGGGTAGAATGGGAATTTCAAGAATCTGAAGAAGCATTTCACAGATTGGTCTTTACTGATTTATCTCTCTTCTGGTTTCACCTCATGGTGAAAAACTGGCCCCTAGAACAGCGAGGAGAGATTGGGAGCCAGGTTGGACAGTTCTCAATTTGGGTTCTGAAAATGCTCAGCCCTTCAGTTAACTCACCAGCGCTGGCTCCCTCCAGTTCTACTCAGCCTGGGTTTACTTCACACTCACTCCGAGTTGTTAGAGGTCTGGTGCCCGCCAGAGGCCACACAGATAAACAACAGAGAAGGGGGAACAATTTAAAAACAATAAAGAAATGAGGGTTTCAACTATCCCGCCACATGTGGCTTCTTGCTAGATGAAAAAGCGATCCAAGTTTTCTTTACATTTTTTTTTGGCTCTCTCCTTCTTCTGGAGGCCACAGCTCGTATCACCTTTCCCCATCCCCAAATCGCCTTATTTCCGTGGGGTTGGTGTGGGACATGGCTAAACATTTCCCGGCTTCTGGCTGCCCCTATGCTTAGCCAAGGCTTCCACCCACGAGCAAGGCCTCAGATTCTCGGGGAGTGTCAGCCAATGGAAAGGGCAGTGTGTGTGTGTGTGACACCCAAGTCTTTAACTGCTGAGGCACAAAGCCCCATCGCAGTGGGCAGTCTAGGAGAGACTGAAGGGAGCCCCGAAGTTTAACATCCGTGACTTTACTGCTAGGACCGGGGTTCCGTCGCAGAGGGCTGCCAACAGGCAGACAGACGCCCCTTGTTAATAGGAAGAGCTTATTACATCTCAGATTTTAGCTGCTAGGATACAGGACCCCTCCGCAGCGGGCAGTCTAGGGAAGACTGAGAGATGCCCCAACGGATCTGTCACCTGGGAGTGACACGATCCAAACGCCCAAGCTCCTCCTATACCTGTCCCTTATGACCGGCTGAAGTTCTTTTAAATTGTGCTTGGTTCTGTTACAGCAACTGAAGGAGTCAGGTTAAAACTTAAACAGTTACAGGTTTATTAAAAAGCTTATAAATCATATGGTTACAATGGCTATTGCTCTATTTCTTAACTGCTAGCAAATATAGATTTTAAAAATGGTTACAAAGAAAATAAAGATAGAAAATAGAAATAATGGTACCAAGTGACAGCTTAATCTTTAAAGAGCTCTAAATCTATGTGTACACTTAAGACAAAGGACCACATCCAGGTACAATTTTACCTCCTTCTGTGCCTCTCGACTCCAGCGGTCAAGCCAGGGCAGTCCCTCAATTCCTAGGAAAGACGAATACGAGGTGGGCATCCCGTGGAACCTCGGGAGGTCAAACACCTAACCAGCAGATAGATGGTAGATTGACACTCAGAGTAAATGTGCTGCTGGACCCATCTTTATACCCATAGGGGCCCGTATCCTCTTTCTTATCTAAGATGCCAGATTGTGTTGGTTCATCTTTGTGACGCCAGTTCTTACAAGCAAGTTTCAAGTTAATTTACACTTGCAAGAGAGATAACTAAATTGTGAGTACTAGACATTTTTTTACTGCAGATTCCTCCTCGAGAGATTCCTCCTCCCTGTGTCTGCACTCCGCTGTATTTCATTATCAATATGGGTTTCAGTCAAGGACACTCCTCTGCAGCCTCTTGGTCAGCAATTGGCGTATCTCTGTTTACAGCCATTCAGGCTTACAGCAGCCTGCCATATCCAGGCAAGCAAAGATGGATGTTACAGGGGGGGTTCCTGTCTGGCTACAGGGAGAGAGGACCCATGGACAGATGGAGAGTGATTTCTCTAACCCTAAGACCGTAACAGGGTTTGAGAGAAAACAAGCTAGAGGACAAGTCAGTGCATGGCCATGAGCCGGGATGGGCAGAGATTGTGTCTCCGGCCTTCCTTAAAGAGAAGCTGGGAGGGAGAGAGAGGGAATGAGTCAGGAGGTGATTAGCTGTTCTGTTCCTTCCCTCTGGGGCACCTGGCAGGACACGGAGCGAGACGGTCCTTTGGTCTGACCAAGTGCGGCCCTTCTCATTCCCTCCTGTCATTTATCTCATTCTGCTACAATCCAAGTTTAACCTTGGCCTTCACAGCATCCCATGGCAACGCCTTCCCCTGGTGCACAGAGCCCGGAGTGAGGAAATCCGAATGTTTTATGTAAGGCTGCTGCCTCTTCATTTCATTGGGAGACCCCTAGTCTGATGGGAAAGAAAGAAAGAGAAGGGCCGGAGCACGCAGCGGTCGCTGGTCGCTTGTTCATTTCCCTGCCCTGTGACCCAGCCACGAGGCCAAAGCGGAGCAGAAGCGCTGAGACTCCTGCGCTCACCGCCCCTTTTTCTAGGGCGCTAACGGGATGTCGGACTTTATGCAAATCTCCCCGCCAGGGCCCGGGTTAAATCGCAGCTCCTGGGTTCCCCGGGACCCGCCTACCCAGGGGCTGCAGCGAGTTTCAGTTTTTTCCTCCGCGGCGTGACTGCTGCTGTTACTCGCCCTCTCGCCCTGTGAGTCGGGAGGGGAAATCCGGGGAATGATCAAAGCCCCAGGGAGCAAGCTGAGGATGTAACCGTAACGGTTCGTGTCTGTGCAGGTGTCCGGTCCCAAATCCAGCTGGTCTCGTCCGGGCCGGGCACAGTGAAGCCCGGAGAGACCCTCACCCGCACCTGAGCCGTGTCTGGTTACACCATTTCCTCTGGCTACTACTGGGCCTGGAACCGGCAGGCTCCTGGGAAAGGTTTAGAACACATGGGGCGTATGTATCGACCCAGCGGGAGCTCCCTCTACGACCCGCCTTTCCAGAGCCGAATGACCATCGCCAGAGACACCGCCAAGAACCAGTTCTCGCTGCAGCTCCGCTCGCTGACAGCTGCGGACACCGCCACCTATTACTGCACCACACACGCACACAGTGACACATAGAGCAGCAGGGCCCTGTACAAAAAGGGGGAATTCTGTGCAGCCATTCAGGTTATTTAACGCCTCATTTCCTCTGGCACAGAGAGAGGTAGGAACAGAGAAGGGAGAATCCTGAGTCCAGATTTCATAAAGAGCAAACGAAGCACGGACACCGCGGCCCAGGAGTGAAACCGATGTCACTCCGAAGTGCAGGGGGAAGGTTTGAACAAGGCAACTCCAGCCTTCCCAGTGTTCCCCCCTCCCAGCTGCTTCCCTCCCACTCCCCCGCCGGCCACACCTCAGGGGGTGCCAGGCATCGCTGGAGCTGCTGGGACTGCCCATGTGCCCAGGTGCTGGGACAGGGCGATGCTCATTTATGGACCATCTCGGAGTGCTAGGAACCGCCCGGTGAGCGAGGGGGACACGCGGGGAGGCGCCAGGTGCTCCGGGGGGAACCGTGGGGTGAGACAACGCCTAGAATAGAATAGAATAGAATAGAATCAAGAGAGGAATCCCAAAGGGGAACGGGACGCGCCAGCACCCTCCTTACACCCCGGATTGCCCGGCCTGGGCAGAGGAGATGACGCAGATTATCACGTGGCCCTCCTGGTCTGCCAGCCCCTTCCCCCCAGCAGTCAGTGTCTGAACGTCCCGGAGTCGGTGGCTGGGAACCAGGAGTTGCTGTAGCCGGGACTCTGGGGCCCGCCCTGCCCAGCTGAGCTAGGGACGCTGCCCTGGGCCCTGCTCTCTGGCCCGGCCCTGAAGGGCTCCCAGCCGCAAACCAGCCACTGAAGCGCCCGAGGGTTCCGGTCACTGTCCTAGGCCGGGTACAGACACAGCCCATAATCCCCCTCTGCCCGCGCCGGGTTAAATCTGCAGTCGCCTCCTCAGCAGAGCGAGCCCCTGAGACTCTGCGCCCCATGCACCAATCCCAGGGACGTTCCGCAGCAAAACCCGATCTCTGCCCTCACCCCTCCTCCCAACTCCGTAGCTTCTCCCAGCTGCACCCGCCGGTGAGCCCCGGGCCTGCTCCACAGCACTAGCCCGGCTCCCCTTGGGCGTCTAGAAAAATGACACTTTGCAGCCAAGTTTCGAACACAATCATGACAGCGAGGGCAGTTTTCACCCACCCACCAATCTCATACTAAGAAAGTGTTTGTCACATACAAGTCCCCTGTTTTATCAGCAAATCATTGTCTGGGGCCTGATTAACCTCCAGAATTCTCATCGGTTACTCGAGTAGTCTGTACTCCCGGTGATGAGCTGACAGCCAGGGCGCTTGGGCCCCAATCCCGAGAAGCCCCTGCCACTCCGAGCTGCTGCCTTGTGAAAATCCAGGCCGAGCCCCGTAGCGATGGGGAGGCCCCACAAGCTAGACCCACAATCCGAAATTCTTTGCCCAACAGCTGCCCAGAAACACACACCAAGAGAAGGAAAATGGACCAGTTCTCAGCAGCTAGAAACCACGTCCAGTTTACATCGATCCAGAGCCTGGCAGGAGCAGTAACTGGTGCGCCTGAGGCCACTTCTGTACTTACTGCGCCAGGGATAGATCTTATGGCGTTTGATTTAGAGCATATTTGGGAAAGACTCGGTCACGCAGGTGACGCGTGTGGAAAGGAGACAGCTGACAAATGTGGAGACAAGACACGTGTCCCCAGCACTCAATTTGAGTTTGTTAAAGCCACAGCACTGATGAGTGTGAAACACCCTACGCCTCTGGTCAGGAGAGTCTCTGCCAAAACCTTTTCCCACCGCAGGAGCCTCTCTGTGCGCAGAGCTTCGGACAGCTTCATGGCTAGGGGCCCTGGAGAACTCCCGTTCGGCATCGCTGTGTCTCCTCTGTGGGGCGGATCTACAGGGGTGTGAAAAGGCCTCCACACGGGGTGTTTAGGAAGAGCTGGCTAAAGACTCTTCCTGCTCACAGGAGACCCTGGCTTGGCCGGCCAGGTCCTCCTCGCAGCCCCCAGCTTGTCTGTTCGGCCCCGTTTGAATATCTCTTATCAGAAAACGAAAAGGCCCGGCCGTGCGAACCGTGTCCGCGCCTGTTCCTGGCACAGAGAGCCGCCCCAGCGGCTAAGTCTGGGCAAGTAGCCAAGGCCAGGTCAAGAGCCGGTGGGAAGGTTCCCGGGTGTCAGAGCTGAGCCAAAACAGCTGCAGGCGACACGCGGAGCACTAGCTCTTCTACAGCCACAGTGGCTGGGGTAGATGCGCATGTCAGAGCCTCTGTCATTGGGCTGCAGCTTTCAGCCAGACACGGGAAGGGCGGGAGGAGATGGGGAAGGGCCGCACTTTGGAAGTTGAAGGTTTCTCTGGCACCATAAAGTAGAATATTTTAAAATCACTTCCGCGGGAAGGCGCCATGGCTCAGTTGGCTAAAGAGCCTCTCTGGTGAACAGACGATCCTGGGTTCAGCTCCCAGTGGTGCCTTTCTGTGGCCTTCACTCCTCTCCACTCACCTTTTCCAATGTCCTTCTGGGAAATAGAAGATCCCTGAACTGCTCCCCTCAACCCCCAAGTAATGGCTTGTTGAGGGAAAGGCTCATTGGAGAGGAGCGTTGGAAAGTAAAAAACCACGAGCCTGGAGATGGTAAGGAGGCTGCTAGTAGTGGCATTGGCAACGCAGATGCTGACTGCAAGTGCTGGGACATGAGAGCCAGACCCACACGCCCTTGCGACTCCCTGAGAAACCCCCACCAGCGTAGCAATACCATACTCAGAAAAACTGTTCCCTCTGAAGGGCTCCAATGAACCCGAATTCAGTCTGGGTCACACGCTAGGACACGCAGGCGAGTGTGACTCTGTTTCCCACCACACACCGCTCCTTGCCTGGAGCTCTGCTCTGTTTATACCCACGGAGTGAAACCCGCATGCAAATCTCTGCCCCGGAACTGCCTGGTTAAATACCAGCCCCTGGTTCTAGGAGCCTCAGTCTCTGCCCAGACACAGACCTGCCCGGCCCTGCCCGCTGGGGAGTTCCGCTCCTTGCATGAAAACGAGAATGAAGTTTCTGTGGCTTTTCCTTTCATTGTTCTCGGCTCCCAGCTGTGAGTGTTTTAGAGAGAATTGGGGACAGGGCCAGAGAGTCAACGAGTGGCTAATTTGTTCCCTGATTTCTTTCCCTTTTCCCAGGCGTCCTCTCCCAGGTGCAGCTGGTTCAATCTGGCCCGAGGGCGGTGAAGCCCGGAGAGACCCTCAGCCTGAGCTGCGCTGTCTCCGGGTTTTCCATCTCTACTCAGTATTACAGCTGGAACTGGATCCGGCAGCCCTCCGGGAAAGGGCTGGAGTGGATGGGGTACGTGTATCCATATGCTGGGAGCACAAGCTACGCCCCGTCTCTCCAAAGCCGAGTCACCATCTCTTCAGACACCGGCAAGAACCAGTTCTCGCTGCAGCTCCGCTCGCTGACAGCCGCAGACGCCGCCACCTATTACTGTGCCAGGAGACACACAGTGACACAAAGCACAGAGCCCTGCACAAAAGGAAGCGGTTTCTAAGCAGCCTGGCGAGGCCAGAAGAGCAAGGACACACACGGGGATGGATGCGAACAGCCACACGCTCCTGTCGGGCAGTGACCGGGGCGGGCGATTGTCTGTCACATGAGAACACGGATCGTAGGGACAGTCTGATTCCCAGTTCTTTCTTCCCACGGGATATAAGGGGTCTGGGAAGCCCCATTCCCGCCACCAAAGAAAATCCAAACGACACCAATGGAACTAACTCGCTCTGCGCTGTACAGCGCGGGGGCGGGCAGGCAGGGCTCCTAGGATCGCACCGTACACGAGGTGTGAGGCGGCTGGGTTGGGACTTGGGAGTCAGACGCAGGATTTGTTCCTGGCTCTGTCACTCACCCGTTTCTGGGAAAGTCCCTGCTATTATCTGTGCCTCTATTTCTCCACCTCCCCCCCGCTTTTATTTTTCTTATGGAGGATGGGGTTCCAAAGCTGAACAAAAGATTAGGGATTCTCAATTCTTGTCCATTTGGGCACCCAAACCCCTTAGGTGCCTTTGGAAACATCCCAGCCTTGGGCGGTAGGAACTTTGTGTATAGGAGGGTCTCACTGGCCTTAGACTGAGCTGGGCCCTCTCGAGGCTATTGCCACACAGACCCTATTGGCCTGACGCCTTTTCTATCAGTGACACGCCAGGTGGGAATCCCCCACTCAGAGCTCAGCCTAGATAATTGCCCGGATCCATCGACTCCATATCGCAGCCCCTCAAGCACCGGTTGGTCATCCTGTTCCTGGGGCCCAGGGCCGGATCGCTCCTTTCAGTAAGGGGCAAACCAGAGCACTTGGGCCCGGATTGTACCAGGTCTCATGGGATTTGAAGAGGAGATTCAGCCTCCTCCATGAATTAGGACTCACACCGCTGAATGCACTGATGCCGGATCACTCAGAAAATCTCCACCTTGGACCTGCTTCTTGGTCTGGGGTACAGGCCAGTCTCTGAAGGCCTCCACCTTGGCCAGCTCTGGCTTGAAGCAGCCGCGCCCCACCATATGTCCCAGGTAGGACACTTCGGCCATTCCAACCTTGCAGTTCCCAGCCTTTACGGTCAGCCCAGCTTCCCGCAGCCGATCCAGTACCTGGCTGACCTGGGCCATGTGGTCGTCCCAGATGGGCTGAAGATACAGATATCATCTATGTATGCTAGGGCACAGTTCTCCATTCCCCACAGCAGCTGGTCCACCAGATGCTGGAAGGTGGACGGCGCCCCTTTGAGGCCGAAGGGCAGGACCAGGAACACATAGAGCCCCAGCGGGGTAATGAAGGCCAATTTCAGTCTGGCCTCCTGGTCTAGGGGCACCTGCCAGTAGCCCTTGGTGAGGTCCAGGGTGGTGAGGTAGCGAGCTCCCCCCAGCTTATCCAGGAGCTCATCGGGCCTTGGCATCGAGTAGGCGTCGGACACCGTGATGGTGTTGAGCTTCCGGTAGTCCACACAGAACCGGATCGACCCGTCCTTCTTGGGAACCAGCACCAGGAGAGGCCCAGGGGCTGGAGGATGGCTGGATCACCCCAGGGCCAACATGTCCTGGACCTCTCTCCAGGTCCTGGGCTGTTTTCCCGGTGACTCGAATGGGGAGCAATGCACCGGGGTGAGTGCCCATCTCCACCCGGTGGACAGCCAGGTTGATCAGACCAGGCTTGTCGGAGAACAGCTGCTGGCGAGCAGCACCTCTTGGATCTCAGCCTGCTGGGCTGGGGTTAGCTGGTCCAAGAGGAAATTTACTCCAGTGAAGAGTCCTCTCCAGTCCCAGGGAACAGGCCTACCAAGGGGTCCTCCCCCTGTTCCTCCCAGGGCTTACACATGACCAGCACCAAGTTCTCCCTGTCCCAGTATGGCTTCTGTGACGTAGTGGGGTGTACCTTGCTGGTTGCTATGCTGGGTCGTGGGTTGTGAGTGACCTCCCCTGGCTGCTGTCTGCACCACAGCCCAGCAGGGCAGGGGATGAGTCATTATGCAAAGGGGTCTTCAAACCTGTCTGACCACCTACCCCCCAGGGAGAGAAACAAAGGAAGGTGGAATGCCGCCCCTGGCTGGGGGCAGGGCTGGAAGAGAGTGAGTTAGTTTCTCTCTGGGATCATGGAGGAGACAGCCTAGGGAAAGAAGCTGGAATGTAGGGGCCCAGTCTCCCCCATCTCAAGGGGGGCTGAGGCATCCTAGGCCCGGTTCCTGTAACCAGATGACATCTGTGCTGTGCTGTATCCTGGAGAAGCAATAAACTCCTTCTATGCTACTGGCTGGTGGAGTCCATCCGTGCCATTACGGGGGTGCAGGAGACGGGAAAACCCCAACGCGCCGTCACAGCTTCATCATGTTAACATGATACACCCGCTGGCCATGCGTCCAGCCCATCAGCTCCATCATGTAGTTCACCTCGTTCAGCTGCTTAACAACCTTGAAGGGGCCATCCCAGGCGGCTTGCAGCTTGTTCTTCTGCATGGGGATTAGGACCATCAACTGGTCCCCAGTAGCATAGGCGCGGGCCCGCACATTGCGGTCGTACCAGACCTTCTGCTTCCTCTGGGCTCTGCTCAGGTTCTCTCTGGCCAGGCCCATGAGCTCGGAAAGTCTTTCCTGGAACAACAGGACATATTCCAGGACCGGCTCCCCCTCTGGGGAGACCTTCCCCTCACATTCATGTCTCAGTAAGTCCAGGGGGCCCCTCACTCACCTCCCATATAACAGCTTGAACGGTGAGAACCCCATGGACTCCTGGGGTACCTCCCCGTATGCAAACAGCAGATGGTGTAGGTACTTGTCCCAGTCCTGAGGGTGTTTATGCATAAAGGTCCTTAGCATCTGCTTCAGGGTCCCATTGAACCACTCCACCAACCCGTTGGTCTGGGGGTGATATGCCGAGGCCCAGGTGTGCTGGACCCCACACTTCTCCTACAAGCACCAGAGCAGGGCTGACATGAAGTTGGATCCCTGGTCTGTGAGAACCTCCTGGGGGAACCCCACCCTGCTGAAAATGGTCAGCAGTGCTTCTGCCACCGTGTCTGCCTCAATAGAAGGTAGGGCCACAGCCTCGGGGTAGTGGGTGGCAAACTCCACCACCACCAGGATGTATTTCTTCCCTGCCTGGGTCGCTCTGTTGAATGGCCCCACAATATCCATCACCACCTTCTGGAAAGGCTCCTCTATGATGGGTAGGGGTCTCAACGCAGCTTTCTTCCTATCTTGGGCCTTCCCCACCTGCTGGCAGGAGTCTCAGGACCAGCAGTGCGCTGCACAGCAGCAAATATCCCGGCCAGTAGAAGTTTTGGAGCAGCCTCAGCCGGGTGTGCCGGATCCTCTGGTGTCCCGAGAATGGGATGTCATGGGCCAGGTATAGCAGCTTGCGGAGATACCTTTGGGGGACCACCAGCTGCCGCTGGAGCCCCCACTCTCCTACCTTCCCGGAGGGAAGCCATTCCCAGTACAGAAATCCTGTGACGTAGTGAGGGTACCTTGCTGGTTGCTATGCTGGGCGGTGGGCTGTGGGTGACCACCACTGGCTGTTGCCTGTAGCATGGCCCAGCAGGGCAGGGGATGAGTCATTATGTAAGGGGGCTCCAAACTTGTCTGAGGAGTTACCTTCCAGGTAGCAGAACAATGGGAAGAAGGCAGAGTGGAGCCCTGGCTTGGGGGCAGGGCTGGAAGTTGGTTGGTTAGTATCTGTCTGGGAGGATGGAGGAAGCAGCCTAAGCAACAAGCTGGAATTTAGGGGCCCAGTCTCCCCCATCTCTAGGGGGCTGAGGCATCCTAGGCCTGCCCTGTAACCAGATTACATCTGTGCTGTTCTGTATCCTGGAGAAGCAATAAACTCCCTCTATTCTACTGGCTGGCGGAGTCTGTTCGTGCCACTACGGGCAGGGGCAGATATAGGGCAGGAGTGGCGGGGCGGCCGCCCGGGCCCGCACTTCAAAAGCCCAGCGCATGTGCCGTGGTACCACCGTGCATGTGCGTGGCACCACAGCATGTGCCGTGGCAAGAGGACCCATAAAATTGTGCTGCCCTGGGCCCGCAAATGGTCATCTGCCCCTGACTACGGGGGTGCAGGAGA
This sequence comes from Rafetus swinhoei, assembly GCA_019425775.1. Classification (NCBI taxonomy): domain Eukaryota; kingdom Metazoa; phylum Chordata; order Testudines; family Trionychidae; genus Rafetus; species Rafetus swinhoei. The sequence continues at coordinate 582,488 of CM033433.1, read as the reverse complement.
CGGGGAATCTCCAATGTGCCATCACAACAAGAGGGTCTCATGGGCCTTAAACTGAGCTGGGCCCTTTTGCAGCCATTGTCACACAGACCCTATTGGCCTGAGGCCTTTTCTATCAGTGACACACCAAGTGGGAATCCCCCACTCGGAGCTCAGCCTAGATAATTGCCCGGATCCGTTGACTCCATATCACATCCCCTCAAGCACCAGTTGGTCTTCCTGTCTCTGGGGCCGGGATCGCTCCTTTTAGTAGGGGGCAAACTGCAGCCCTCGGGCCCGGATTGTACCAGGTCTCGTGGGATTTGAAGAGGAGATTCAGGCTCCTCCATGGATTAGAACTCGCACCGCCGAATGCACCGATGACAGATCACTCAGAAACTCTCCACCTTGGAACCACTGGTCTGTAGCCGCCTGAGGATTTAGACAGGCACTGTGTGGTGTTTGGAGAATCATCTGGGTGCCTAAATCCCATATATCTCAGTGCAGGTTGGGTGCCCTGATGCTCTTAAAAATCCCACTCAGCACACACTGCACCCCAGTCCAGTACTTAAGATCACAACTGCCTCCTTCACATAAATGTGCTCCCAGACCCTGTACCCCCTCCAACAACCCAGTCCCCTTCCCCAAGCTCCCTTCTGCTAACACATCCCATCCCAGACCCCACGCCTCTTCCACTTATATTATGGAAGAGTGCAGCCCTTGACCACGTTCCAAAATCTTAGAGTGGCCCCCATAAAAATGATTGCTCCCCACCAGTGAATATCAACCAGCTCCGGTGTAGAATGGCTGGGAAGGGTAGTGTCAAGGTTGTTCCCCACTGTGGCTCGCCAGCGGGCGGGGCCCCCAAGAGAGCTTAAACCTTGCCTCTACTGCTGCTGGTTACAAAATCTTCCCCCATAATCCTAATACACAGATTTTGGGAATGTCGCTGCCACCATCAAGTGTTTTTTGATCTCTAAAACACAGGGGTGAGCTCTGAGTCCCTGGGGACTCGGTTGAAATCCCCATAAAAGCCACCGGAGAAAGGGGGTAATGTCTCTTCCAAATATTCCCTCAGACCTAAGAAGGCTCGTCCCGCGCTGATATTTGGCTGGGAGAGTTCAATGACCAAACGCTGTTGATTTAAACTGAGTTTGCGCGTCCAGACCCCTCAGGCGGTTGCTCACTTCGCTGAGCTGCTCTCCCTGCCTGGGAGCTGGGCGGGTTGTGTTGCAGGGAGCGATCCCCACGTGGAGGCAGAGCTCGCTCACAGTTGGCTTTTGTAGCGCTGCTGGGACCCGCCCATGCAAATCCCCGCCCCGCGGGTGCCTCTTCAAATACAAGCCCCGGATTGGAGGAGCCTCAGTCTCTCTCCCCCACCCCACATAACTGCCCAGTGCTGGCTGCGGGGCTTTGTTTTCATCCTCCCTTAACATGCGCCTGCTACTGGTCTTCCTCTTCATGCTGGAGGCTGTGACGTAGTGGGGGTATCTGGCTGGATTCCTATGCTGGCTCTGTGGTAATCCCCAATGGCTGCCATCAGTACCACAGCCCAGAAGGATGAGTCATTATGCTAAGAGAGGTCTCTCAACCTGTCTGACCAGCTACCCCCGGAGAGAGACAAAGGAAGGGGAATGCTGCCTGGCTGGGGCAGGGCTGGGAGAGTTAGTTGAGTTTCTGGCTGGAATCATGGAGGAACCAGCCTAAACCAGGGGCTGGGATTGTAGGGCCCAGCCACCCCCCGTCTCAGAGGGGGGCACTGAGGCCTCTTGGCTGCAGTCCCTGTAACCAGATTACATCTGTGCTGTGCTGTGCTGTATCCTGGAGAAGCAATAAACTCCCTCCATTCTACGGGCTGGTGGAGTCTGTTCGTGCCATTACGGGGGTGCAGGAGTCAGGGGACCCCAACACGTCGTCACAGAGGCCCCGTCAGGTACGTGGCTATTGGGGGTCCGGAGGGAGCTTTCGTGCAGTGGCTGCAGTGAGGCGCTGTTTAAAGCAGGGGTGAACAATAATTTTTTTGCTGGGAGCCACTTAAAAAATTCCGGATTGGCCTGAGGGCTAGGGAGCGGCAGGGTCTCCGCAGGCTATTGGAGGTCCGGAGGGAACTTCAGTGGCAGCAGAAAAGGATCGGTTCAAAGGAGCCCAAAGGAATGAGGTTTCTGGATCTGAATGCAATTCGGTGGCAGTTGGGTGTCTCACTCCCTTAGGCGGGGCTTCGGGTGTCTCATTTTCACATGTTCCCCACCTGAGGGGCACAGGGCCTGGCTCTCTCCGTCATTTCCGTGTTTCCCTCCCAAATGCAGCTGTAGGAAACGGGCCCGGGAGCGGCGAAGCCCGGGGAGTCCCTGACACTCGCTTGCACCATCTCGGGGGAATCAGTTTCTAGCACCAGCGCAGTCTGGCACTGGGTCCGGCAGCCCGCGGCGAAGGGGCTGGAATGTGCGGGGCGCATTTACTACAGACCGAGCAGGTGGTACATTGACTACGCCAGCTCGCTGCAGGGCCGAGTGACCATCGCATCGGACACCGCCAAGAACCAGTTCTCGCTGCAGCTCCTCCGCTGACAGCTGCGGACACCGCCACCTATTACTGCGCCAGAGACACAGTGACACAGGGCACAGCGGGGACTGGCACAAAAGGGGAAGCGGTTTTCAGCAGAGCAGAGATGCTGGGTACCGGGCCATTCGTAACTGGAGGGGATCGGGCAGGGAGGACTCCAGCTGTGACTCTCCATTGCTTGCTACAGAGTTGTTGCTCACAAAGCAGGATGCTCCCTCCTCGATCAATGTCTGCACCTACACCCCACATCCACCGCTGCAGAACCAGCCCAGTGTTTCTGCTCCAGCCCCAGGCAGTGGCCAGAGCAAAACGGGGACCGGAGCTAGAAGGGGGAACCAGGTTGCAAACCGCCCTTAAACGCTACGAGCGGAAAGTGACGGACTCCCGGACAAGAGGCTTTTCGGGAGGGGAAGGAAGGAAAATCCTTCATGTGAGGCCCCCTACCCGTGGCGTCTCCGCCCTTCGCAAGCGTTTCCGCCTGTAACTCAGCTTCGCCCTCTCGGGGCCATTGTCACACAGACCCCATTGGCCTGCGGCCTCTTCTTCCAGTGACCCGGCAGGAGGGAATCCCCCGCTCTGAGCTCAGCCTAGATAATTGCAGGGACCCATCGACTCTATATCGCAGCCCCTCGAGCCCCGATTAGTCTTCCTACCCTTGGCCCAGGAAACTGCTTGAACTGGTGCCCCTGATTAGCCCCCGCCCGGTATAACCTGCTATTCTGACAGAGTCAAAGGGCGATTCACCATCTCCAGGGGCAACCCCAACAACCTGCTGCACCTGCAAATGACCGGCCTGAAGCCCGAGGACACCGCCCGCTATTACTGTGCGGGGACCACAGTGAGAAGAAGCCGGGCTGAGTCCAGGCAGAAACTTTTCCCTGCAGGGACCCGAGAAGCCGTTTAGCGCTGGGGGCGCCCAAAGGTCCGTGCGTGAAAACTGGCTCCATGACGAGAGAAGCGCCGGCAGCAGCGAACCCTTCGAATTCTCACGTTCTGCCTCCGCCCCGGTGTGATTGTTGTGACAGAGGGACACGAGCCCCCACAGGCCAGCGCGTTCCTGTGTGAGACCCTCCCCCTCCCCTGCTCTCCTGGGGACAATGGATAAGGGCCCTCCCCTCCCCGGATAGGCCCAGATATGGAGAGTTACCGGCGGGGAGGATCTGGCCTGGCGCCTCGCGTAACACCAGCCCCAGATCCCCCACCGGCTTCAGTGGGGTTCAGGGCAGGCCCTCTTCTATTCCCCAAGCTGGGATCCCCTTCCTGTCACCCCCTCCCCCGACCCATCCCAGCACAGACTGCGATCTCTCCGCTTTGGGCACTAACCTCCTCCCGCCTCCCCAGGTGTGTTTGCTTCCCTGCGTTGCTTTGCTGGTTTGCCTGTTTCTCTGGTTAGCTGAATAATTCCCGCCTCAACCGGCTTTCCTGGCAAAGAGCATTTTCCTAGGATCACAATTACCCGGTTTAAATGAATTAATTATCCCCACCCAATAGTCATTTTCTGCTTTTAATAATAATGCGAAGGGAGCATCAGTGCCGGGGGTTTGCTACAGAGACCTCTCCTCCGTCCCCGTAGAAAGTGCCAATGAGCAAAGAACGCATCCGAACCTCTGGGACAAGACGGGAAAGTAGCACTGGGAAGGTGGGGAAGGGTGGAAAACAACATGTTAAACTCTCTGCCGTTGGCCCCCAGGGCGCGGTAACAGCAGTCGAAAGGCTCCGAGTCACCCAGCGGGGTGGGACGAAGCATTTAGCTCCTAGATGCGTGTCTGGCTGCACAGCGCAGGCCGGGCTCTGCTCGCACTGTGGTAAATCTCTGCCCGGGGTAGGATTAAAGAAATGGGATCAGAACGTGAAAGGCCCAGAGGCCAGTGAACTCCCTGGTGAAACCCCAGCAAAGCCGCAGCGGAAGGGGGATTATTTCACCCTCAGTCCTAAGAACACGCGTCCCGCGCTGAGGTTTGGCTGGGAGGGTTCACTGACCAAACGCTGTTGGTTTAAACTGAGTTTGCGCGTCCAGACGACTCACGCGGTTGCTCACTTCGCTGAACTGATCTCCCGCCTGGGAGCGGGGCGGGTTGTGTCGCACGGAGCGATCCCCACGTGCAGGCAGAGCTCACCCGCTGTCCCCTTTTGTATCGATGCTGGGACCCGCCCATGCAAATCCCCGCCCGACGGGTTCCTCTTCAAATACAAGCCCCGAATCGGAGGAACCTCAGTCTCTGACCTGACACAGAACTGCCTGGGGCTGGCTGCGGGGCCCTTTTCACCATCCTTTAACATGCGCCTGCTACTGGTTTTCCTCTTCATGCTGGAGGCGCCGTCAGGTAGGTGGCTATTGGAGGTCCGGAGGGAGATTTCTTGCAGGGGCTGCAATGAGGCGCTATTCAAGGCAGCCTAAGGGATGCCAGGATCCCAACGCAATTCAACGGTAGCAGGGTGTCTCATTCCCTGAGGTGTGGTCTCGGGGTGTTTCATTTTCACATGTTCCCAACACTCAGAGGACAGGGCCTGGCTCATTCCTTCATTTCCTTGTTTCCCTTCCAGGTGCCCTCTCCCAAGTGCAGCTGAAGGAAACGGGCCCGGGAGCGGCGAAGCCCGGGGAGTCCCTGACACTCACTTGCACCATCTCCGGAGACTCGGTTTCTAGCACCACTGTTACCTGGGACTGGATTCGGCAGCCCGCGGGGAAAGGGCTGGAATGGGTAGGGCGCATTTACTACAGATCTAGCGGATGGTCCACTAACTACGCCAGCGCGCTGCAGAGCCGGGTGACCATCGCACAAGACTCCGCCAAGAACCAGTTCTCGCTGCAGCTCCGCTCGCTGACAGCTGCAGACACCGCCACCTACTACTGCGCCCGGAGAGACACAGTGACACAGAGCGCAGCGGGGCCCGTCCAAAAAGGGGAAGCGGTTTCACCGCAGGGCAGAGATGCCGGATCCCGGGCCATTGGTCTATTCTAGTGGAGTTTTCCTTCTTTCCCGGGCATTGGTCGCTGTGGGTTCTAGCCGGAGGCAACCGGAAAAGGTCTCGCTGACTCTGGGTTTCAGGCTCCTTCTTACCGCCAGCAGGGCCACCAGGGAGATTTGGTTCCAATTCTGGTTGCTCAAGTAGAGACACTTTAAAAAAGGCGGCTCCAGGTGCGGGCCCTGCCGGCTTAGGTTTAGTCGCTTCCTGGGGCACAGAATTAAAACTCGAGCAATCAGGCTGGGAGGCGGCTAAAGCCAAGAGCCCCGTTCCATTGTGTCAGCCTCCGACCAGGGGGTCTCAGATCTAGTCTCTCAGTTTCTGTCCTAAAAATACTACCGGCTTCAGTGACATATTCCTGCAATAATCGCATTCACCTGCCAGTCACCAGCAGGAGACACCAGCTGACCAGCAGGGGGAGCCCACGAGCTGCAAATACTGGACAATTCACCCGTGAAGACATCTTCAGGGGAGTCAGGGGACTTAAGTACAGGAATTTCCCGTTAAAAACGGGACGGGTGTTCACCCTATTTATCGGAAATGTATTATCGTGAGGGGAAGGATTAAATTCAGGTCAGGTGAATGCGGCAGGTGGTGTCAGCAGGGGGCGCTCTCAGGCAGGGTGCAGAGGCAGAACGACAGGCGGCCAGTAAGAGACGAGGCAGGCTGTGTGTGATAGACGGGTCAGGGTGTGTGGGTGAGTCAGAGGTTTGTGTCACCCCTCCCCATGGGCACCCCAAAGAAGGGTTCCTCAGAGGGGAGATTTCACGCTGCGGTGCTGAAGCCCCAAATCCCGGCACCTCCTGCGGGGCTGAAATGTTGATCCCTGCCAACCCCTTCCATGCTGAATTTCCAGCGCCCCCCTGGCTGAAGCCCCGAACCCGGTGCAACCCCTGAGTTTCCAGCACCTCTCCAGGCTGTAGCCGTAATCCGCAGAGCCCCTTGAAGTCACAGTACCATTCCCACCCCCATTGAAGTCCTTATCTGTGGCAGCCCGCTAAATCGCCAACATGCAAGCATCCTGTCGAAGGCCCAGTCCCTGCCCCCTCCCATCTCCCAAGCCATGAATGCTGCGGCCCAAGTGGAGGAGTGGCAGGGCTGAGTCCTCCATGCCCAGCGCTCTCTGTAGGGGAGAAGCCTCCAGAGCCCATGGGCAGAGTTGCGGGGCTCTGTAGCAAGTTGTGGCGGCGCATCGGGGTTCCCCCGCCTCCTGCACCCCTATAGTGGCACGAACAGACTCCACCAGCCAGTAGAAAAGGGGGAGATTATTGCTTCTCCAGGATATAGCACAGCAAAGATGTAATCCGGTTACAGGGCAGGCCTAGGATGACTCAGCCCCCCCCTTGAGATGGGGGTGTGACGGCGCTTTGGGGTTTTCCCGTCTCCTGCACCCCCGTAATGGCACGGACAGACTCCACCAGCCAGTAGAATAGAGGGAGTTTATTACTTCTCCTGGATACAGCACAGCACAGTTGTCATCTGGTTACAGGAACTGGCCCTAAGAGGCCTCAGTGCCCCCCCTTGACATGGGGGGTGGCTGGGCCCTACAATCCCAGCCCCCTCCCTAGCTCCTTCTCCCCTGCTTCCCAGACAGCAACTAAAAGCTGTCCCTTCCAGCCCTGCCCCCCAGCCAGGGGCGGCATTCCACCTTCATTTATTCCTCTCCCTGGGGGATAACTGGTAGAACAGGTTACCTTCCTGTCCCATCAGCTACTGGCTGGTCCCTGGTACAGACAGCAGCCAGTGGGGGGTCACCCACAGCCCAAGCCTAGCAACCAGCAAGGTACCAACACTACGTCACAGCAGGAGACTGGGCCCCTAAATTCCAGCCCGTTGCTTAGACTGCTTCTTCCATGATAGCAGACAGAAATTAAAAACCGTCACTTCCAGTCCTGCCTCCCTTCCTTCCTTTGTTTCTCTCCCTGGGAGGCAGCTGGTCGGACAGGTTCGGAGCCCCTTGCATAATGACTCATCCCCTGTGCTGCTGGGCCGTGCTACAAATAACCGCCAGCAGAGGTCACCCACAGCCCACCGCCCAGCACAGCAACCACCAAGATACCAACATTACATCTCACAAGTGCAGCTCAGTCCCGGGAGAGCCCTACAGCTCTTTGGCTCCCTGGGCCGGCCAGGCCAGGTCAGAGACAGGAGCACAAGCCACTCCTCCATCGAGTGAAATCTTATGTAGGAAAGTGCCGCGTGTTTATCAGCAGGTGGCGCTGTTGCTCCAAAAGGACTGACCCAGCCCAGAGAGGACCTCCCATATGGGGATAGGATGTCCCAAATCCCAAGGGCTTTGCAGAAAAACAGGCCATTGGCTCCTCTGAAAGCTTTCCAGGTGTCCAAAAGTGTCAAGACGATCCCAGCGCCCTGTGCACGGCGCTGCACAGACACCCAGGCGAGTCAAGCACATCACTGGCATGAGCATGGCGGGTCTCTTATATTCAACGCGCCATGTCTGCTATGAGGCGAGATATGCAAATGAGGGAATCAAAGTTTAAATCTGTTTTAATCTGTCCCTCCCTCTGCCCAGGCTGCACCCGCAGAGACAATCCGCAGCCCTCGGAGAACTTTCCCCACCAGCCCCAGGGAACATGCAATTTTTGCTCCTTGTCTGTGTCGGTGTAGCGGCTTGGGAAGGTATTTTCTACCGCTGAACAACGGAAGAAGAATATTAAATTCCCCTTGCCTGGAGACCAATACTGATAACTTGTCTGTGTTTCCAGGTGCCCGGTCCCAGATGCAGCTGGTGGAGTCCGGAGGGGATGTGAAGAAGCCCGGAGACTCTCTGCGCCTCTCCTGCAAAGCCTCCGGCTTCACCTTCAGCAGCTACTGGATGCACTGGGTCCGGCAGGCTCCCGGGAAGGGGCTGGAGTGGGTCGCCCAGATTCACGGCTCGACCGCGTACTACAGCGACTCGGTTAAAGGGCGATTCACCATCTCCAGAGATGACCCCAGCAGCCACCTGCAAATGACCGGCCTGAAGCCCGAGGACACGGCCCGCTATTACTGTGCGGCAGAAACACAGCGAGGGGAATCCCGACAGGATGATACAGAAACTCAGGCGGCAGAGTCGTTCTCCCCTGCGCCGCGCGGGGGCAGCACTTCCACAGGGAATCCCGCGCCAAGCGCAGCAACAAAGTCATCGGACTCCAGCTCCCGGTGTCTGTGTCCGTGTGTGATCAGGTCTGAACTAGCAACTGCTCGGAGCGCAGATCTCTGCTGTTTCCCAGAGGGCCACAGGAAAACATGAGCAGAGAAGAGCAAAGGCCGTTTACAAGGGACGAGTGGAAGCTTTTGGGGGGTCGGGGGCCAGTTCCCAGGTCCGGCTGATCCAGTCTGGGGCCGAAATGAAGAAGGCCGAAGAGTCCGTGAAGCTCTCATGTAAAACTGCACCGTTACCAGCTGTAACATGCTCTGGATCCGGCAGGCTCCCGGGAAAGGCCTGGAGTGGGCGGGATACATCTCTCCTGGTAATGGTGTCACTGGCTACGCCTCGGCGTTCCAGGGCGATTCACCATCACCAGGGACAACTCCATGAGCTGGGCAGCCTGCGAGCCGATGACACCGCCACGTGTTACTGTGCGTGATGCAGTGACACAAACCGCAGCTACAGCCCTTCACAAACCCCAGTGAGAGAACCCAGGGCTCCTGCTAATTCCTCACTCACCGGGCCAGTGGTTGCCCGTGTGAACCCGGGAAATTACCCTCCAGTGACTTAGAATCAGAGACAGCTAAAGGGGTTAAGAGCCCTGGGGCCTAAATCACTTTTCAGATTACGACACAGTCAGCTCCAGCTGGAGGGGACCGGAGCCATCGCAGCCGCCGGAGAAAGCTGGATGTTGGCAGGACGAAGCGGCAGGAAATGTGGGTCTGTCCCAGGGCCGGTCCCGCTACCAGGGACAATCGCTGTCTGAAGGCAGCAGATACAAACCCACCAACTCATGGCCCCCAGAGCGCGGTAACAGCAGCCTCAAACCTGCAGCCTGTAGGCGCGGAAATCCCCGATGCCTGGCTGCCATACGTGCTGGGCCAGAGAGAACAACTCACCCCATAGTCCGGTGCTAAGGACACTTTCTGGGGCTGGGGAGCTGGGGAGGCTGGTTTGTAGGGGCCGATATGTGGGGGCCACCCACAAGGCACTCGCAGCAGCCCCCCCGCCAGCAACACTCACTGGCTGCAGCAGAGCAACACGGCCTCGGCTCCGGCTCCATCTGCTCCTCTGGTGACTCGTTCGCGGGATGGGACAGGACCACACAGGCGGGAAACCTGCGGCCACGCGGCTTCCCCACCGGTGACTGTGAGCGCCGGGGCGTGTGGCCGGGTGCACCCTCTCCTGCTGCGCCCCTTTGTCCCCCGCCCTGCTACTTTCCTTTAACCCCCCGGCCCTCGGGCAGCACTTGAGAGAGGGTCCTGGGCTCTGTCTATCGGGCGCTGAGCAGCTGAAGAGCCGAGTCTGGCTGGACTGGAGAGTGTGGACCAAGGGCAGTCAGGGCGTGGCCCATCCGGAGGCGGAGCCGCGTGAGCACGTATGCAGATGTGTGCGCGAGAGGAGCACTATGGGAGTGGGAGCGGGCTGACGAGCGGGCCCTAATTTGCAAGCGGGGCTCTGGGTGGGGTCTGGAGACAGGGGAGGGGCAGCTTGAAGCAGCGGGAAGCGGTGCCGGCGGGGTTGTTTGGAGGTGGAGGTGGGAGCCACCGTGATGTGAGAGTTCGGGGGCTCTGGGGTAAGGCTTTATACTTACCTGGCAGGTGAAATACCGCGCTCAGGAAGGTGGTTTTCCCAGTGTGAAGCCCATCCATTGCACTGCGGTTGTGCTGAGTCCTACGATTTTCTCAAATAGGAAACTCGACTGCACAATTTGTGGTAGTGGGGGACTGTGTGCGCTTTTTTCCCCTGATGTTGAAAGAAAGATAATTTTGTTCTGATAATAAACAATTAAAGCGAGATGAGCGGCTTTTCTTTATTCCATACCCATGCAGATAAGTAGGGTGAGAAAAATTCCCCCAAGGGCTAATTCTGGTGAACTGTGTAAAGTGGGGCTGTGTGTGATGCTGGGGGTTGTGTTCCCTCCGCTTTGATAGTTGCATTCGAGATTCAGTTTATCTCCTGGGCTGGGTTTGTTGCTCGTTTCTGTTCCTTTGCCTCTTCCTTGTCGATAGGAGAATGGTCTGACCAAAACCGCGTGTTTCTCCTACCTTCTCTGGGAAGTTCTGGTCCAAGCTGCAAACTCCCCACCCCACTCACCTCTGGGCCCAGCTTGGATGTTGGCCACCCCCGAGTAAGGCAAACATTTAAAAAAACGAAGGTCGAAAGAAACTGGCTGGGGGTGCTGTCAGGGCGGCTGAGTGGTCTAACTCCAGGGCCTGCCTGGCCCCTCATTGGGTGTTCTGGTCTCCGAAATCAGCCGTGGGTTCAATTCCCGCTCCGAGCACCGCCTTTGCTTCCTGTGTGGAGAAGTAACCTCATTTCTATGTCCCCCTGTCATTGCAACAACACGCGCTTAGGAATCTGCCGGTTGGGGCACCTGGACAGGTACGTTCTGGCTTGTTCCCCAGGAGAAATTTGGCCTTGTCTGGGGTTTGGTAGGTTCGGGGGGAGGGAGAAGCGCAGTAAACACGGGATCGTCTGTCCTATCTCCATGCGACACTCACCTCCCAACACAGAACCAAGCAAACTAGCCCCATCACTTCCAGCAGCTCCAGCCTGCTCCTTAGAGTCTGAGACCGACAGACACTTTAACTCAACCGCCCCTCCCCCACTTTAACTCAACCACCCTCCCCCTCAGGGCTGGCCTGTCCATATAGGCAAAGTAGGCGGTCAAAGTAGGCGGTCGGCCTAGAGCGCCAAGTTAAATGGGGCGCCAAATTCAAGCGCAATATCATTGTAAGCTTACATCATTGAGGGGTTTGGAGCTGGGGACACAAATTGCATGGTTCAGATTGCGGCAGCTAGTCTACAGCCACCACTGCCCCGCCTGCAGCCCATCGCCCATTTCTTACCCCATCGCCATGACCAGCTGCTCCTACTCTGGGATCCTGCTGCCCCTCCCCGCTCCCTCCACCTCTCTCTGGGGCTGATCTGCTGCCTGGCCAGTGAGACCCAGGCCCAGAGTGAGACTCGCTCTAGCTCGGTTCTGCGCTGGGAACGTTACTTGCCCGGTCTGTGCTGGCAGGTGGCCAGTGGCCAGGGTGACGCAGCGCCGGAGATGGGCTTGAAATAAACCAGGAGAGTCCTTCCCGCTGGAATCACTGTCAGCAGCTGGGCCAGGCCCGTTCCTATCCCGGGAGCGGCCTGGGGCCGCGCTGTGAATTCAAACCGTGCGGGGAAAGGCGCCTGCCCCATCCCAAGCGGGGTTTCCCTGAGGCGCCGTTCTATGGAACCAGCATCTCTCTCGAGCGCCGGCAGGGGCCGCTAAACCTGCTTCCTTGTTGCTCGGACAGGGCCGGCTCTGCGCTGCGACCCAGGCAGATAGCAGCGGGGACAGACACCCGGACAAGGGGACAGACAGTCAAAGAACAGGGGCGGGGGCAGAGGGAGGTTTTCTCTGATTTGGCACAAATACGCAGAATCACGTTCACAATCTAGATCGGCCCCCAAAGGAATATTTTGTCTGACAAGAGACAAGACACCCCCAAAACGCAATAACGCGAAAGCGTCGCCCATGGCCACAAAGGGGCAGCAAAATGCCACGTGTGAGCCTGGGGAGAAATATTCCCGAACCAGTGACCCGTCAACACTGGGGTGGATCGTTTCCTCTCCTGGCACCTCTGGGGAGTCTTTGGGAATCACCGCTCAGAAAAGCCCCTATGCTCGGAGCTGCATCACTCCGGTTACTGCACCCCGCTCCAGACGGGGTATCACATCCCAGTAACCCAGCGTGATTCATCTCCGCATTGCAGCTTCCGGATCAACTCTGAACTCCCCCCGAAGTCCCCCTGAGATCCGCATGTTTCGTGCTTCCCGGATTCACACTCATCACTCGGTCTCTGTGTCTGTCACGCTCGCTCCTGGCTCTCGGATTCGGCAGTTTTTGAGGGCGGTGCAATCTCCATATGCAAATGCAGAGGAAATTTCTTCCCTTTTAAAATCCCACGGCCCGGTGCTCAGTCGGTGCGCGCTGCAGCAGAAGGGGAGCCGGTGACCTGCTGCTCCAGGGCCGCTGAGCGCAGTAGCCATGAAATGTGGATTCAGTTTTCTTCTCTTGCTGGCAGTTCTCTCAGGTGGGTGAATATCACCGGGGCAAGGCCGGGGCAAACAGAACCAGCCGAGGAGTCTCGCCATGTGTCTTCTTTCTCCACAGGGCTCAGGGCTCAGATCCAGCTGGTCCAGTCTCGGGCAGAGACGAAGAAGCCGGGAGTCGGTGAAGGTGTCCTGCAAAGGCTCTGGCTACAAGTTCCCTAGCTATGCAATCGAGTGGTTTCGGCAGGCTCCCGGGAGAGCGCTGGTTGATATAGGCTGGATTAACACCGATACCGGGGCACCAACCTACCGAGAGAATTTCAAGGGAAAGTCACCATGACTCTGGAGAAATCCAGCAGCACCGCCTTTCTGCAAGTGGGCAGCCTCCAGGCAGAAGACACCGCCGTGTATTACTGTGCCAGACACAGCGGGAGAAACCCCATTCACCGCCGTTCAAAAAGGAGAAGCGGGTTTCCTCCTGCGTGTGGCGTCACCCACTAATCACACTAACCAGCAGCGTCCTTATCTCGCTGCTACGTTCCGCACACTCGTGTTTCTGGCCCCCGCCTGCCGTGGCACATTCCAAGTCTCGCAGGGAATTCGGACACTCCCTTCTCGTTGACGTCTGATGGGTCCTGAGCATGCGCATACCGGGGTTGCCTGGCGAATCTAACCCGCCAGATTGTCCTCCCTTTGGGGCAGTGGCCTTCATTGCCTACGGGGTGTCTGTGGCCGCGGGGATCACAGAGGCCTCAAAATGCTCCAGTAGTGAGGTATAACCACAACCGCGCACATGGCCCCGCTCTGAGCTAGTTACCGCGCTACGCACAGTGGCCGAGATTCCCAGCCTGCAGAAATACGCACAATTCCACCGGCTCGGGCTAAACTGCCCTGGTTTGTGCCGGCTGGAAATCTGGCCCCATTGGCGAGAGCCTCATTCGCACCAGCTCGGAATTGGCCCCATTGGTTCAAGTGGTTCAGCTGATTCCATGGGATGGTTCCGCCCACTGATGTCATTGGAGCTACACTATTACCATGGGCTGGAACCTTGGTGGGCCAGTGTCCAGCTCTGTCTCCTCCCCTTTACCGGGCGTGGGCCAGAGCCCAGCGCCTCCCGCGAGTACCTGCTCCAGAGGATCGGGGCGGGGCTGACAAAGTTTGTCTCTGCGGTTGGCTGCGCAGCTCCCAGCCAGAGGGGCTAGTGAGCGGCCGGGGGTGCCGGGCCTGCTGTGGGAAAGGGTCCTGCAGGCTCCCGGGAAGGGGCTGCAGTGGGTGGCCGGAATCAGCAGCGGCAGTGGGAGCAGCAGGTTCTAGTCTGATGCAGTTAGGCGCCGACTCATGATCTCCAGGGACAACTCCAACAACCTGCTGTGCCTGCAAATGACCGGCCGGAAGCGCGGGGACACCGCCCGCTACTACTGTGCCAGCGACACAGTGACACGAAACCTACTGAAGCGCCTGCAAAAACCCAGCGTGGCGAATCCGCGGCCGCCACGCGGGGGCAGCAGAGACACAAACATCCGGGCGCTGGGCACAGAACTGAGAACAAGCCCGTGGCTGAAATACAAACCCGCCGGGAGATTTTAAACCTTTGAAACCGTTCCCCTCCCTTTACTTCCCCTGGGCCTGCGGGACGGGCATCACTGGCTGCTTCGCCCTCGCTCCCCGCTCCCCCCGGCCCCGCAGCACAGCGGGGCGCCCCTTACAATCAAGTTGGCGCTCCGGGCAGCTGCCTGTCTACCTCGCCCCTTAATCCGGCCCTGTGTAGACATAGCCACGAAGTGCGGGGCTGGGGCCCCGTCACAATCCCCTCCTCCTCCAGCAGCCCCCAGCCAGACCTTCTGAGGACTGCCCACCGGGAAAATTCCCGGTATCCCCCGGGCCAGTCCGCCCCTGGCAGAAGGGCCGGATGAAAAGTAAGAGGATGGCTTGGACAGTAGATACGGGAAGATCCTTTCTCTCGATAGGAAGGAAATCGAGGCTCTCGAAATAAAGTAAGCGGAACTTCGATGCTTTTACTACACAGCTGGGCAAATACTGGCCGGCGGTCGGATCCTGTCCACCAGGGTTAGCCCCGGTGTGACGACGCGTTGGGGTCCCCTGACTCCTGCACCCCCGTAATGGCACGGACAGACTCCACCAGCCCGTAGAATGGAGAGTTTATTCCTTCTCCAGGATACAGCACAGCACAGCACCGATGTAATCTGGTTACAGGGCAGGTCTAGGATGCCTCAGCCCCCTTGAGATGGGGAGACTGGGCCCTAAATCCCAGCCCTGGCTTAGGCTGGTTCCTCCATGATCCCAGACAGAAACTAAACTCACTCTCTTCCAGCCCTGCCCCAGCCAGAATGGCATTTCCCCCTTCCTTTGTCTCTCTCCTGGGGTAGCTGGTCAGACAGGTTGAGAGACCCTCTTTGCATAATGACTCATCCTTCTGGGCTGTGGTTACCGATGGCAGCCATTGGGGATTACCACAGAGCCAGCATAGGAACTAGCCAGATACCCCACTCGTCACAGTTCTCCCCCTCCGAGAGCAAACTGAGCAGGGTCCTCCGCTCGTGACCTAGGGAAGTTCGGGTCCTCTGCGTGGGAACCCGCCCTGGGGACATGGGTGCTCCCCTTGACTCGGGCCGGCCGCGGCGAGGCCCCACATGAATTGGCTTCCCTCTGTCCACTCGCTGCATCGCTCCAGGGCGACTGGCACAGGCCTGTCCTCTGTGGTCGCACCCACCCTTCCGCTGGCCTTGATCTCTGGCCAGGGTCTCTCGGGCCGGGGCCATGAGCCCAGCGAGCCTCCTCTGGACAGCCAGGCGGCCTCCACCCCGACGCTCCATCCCGGGAGGTCTTCCCCTCCATAACTCTCTCCAGCAAGCCCAGCGGCTCCTCTATACAGGGTAGGGGCCCTGAGCAGCTTTCTCCCGTCTTGGGCCTTCCCGCCTCTGGCAGGAGTCGCAGGACCGGCCGTACTGCTGCACGGCTGCGAATATTCCCGGCCAGTAGAAGTGTTGGAGCAGCCTCAGCCGGGTGCTCCGGATCCCCGGTGGCCCGCAAAGGGGACGTTATGGGCCAAATACAGCAGCTTGAGGTGATACTTTGGGGGACGACCAGCTGCCGCTGGACCCCCATGCCCTCACCTTCCTGGGGGAAGCCATTCCCGGAACAGGAATCCCGCTCCCACAGGAATCTCTCCTGGCCTCCTCTCCCAGGGGCTGAGCTGTACGGAGGCCAGCCTCGTCCCTCAGCCTCTGCAAGGAGGGGTCTGCCTGCACCTCAGCCTGGAATTCAGCCGCTGGGGCAGGGATCGGGACCTGTTCCCCACCTTTGCCTAGGTCCGGGTCCCCGCTTGGCTGGACCCCGTGTCCACGGTGATGGGACCCTGGGGACCCTGCCAGGAGTCCTTCCTGATCCAGGTTGCCAGCCCTCGCTGGCTCTGGCTACGGGCGGTGACTAGAGCCCGCTGGGATTCCTGGGGCCACTCCTCTAGGTCATTCCCCATTAGCATCTCCGTGGGCAAGTGCGGGTGTACCCCCACTTTCTTGAGACCTTCCTTGGCCCCCCATTTCAGATGCACCCTGGCTACAGGCACCTTAAACGGGGACCCGTCTATGCCCTTCAGGGTCAGCTGCGTGTGGGGTAGTATCCGGTCTGGGGCCACTATGTCAGATCGGGCCAGCGCCACCTCCGCCCCGTGTCCCAGAAACCCGTCACCTTCCTACCATCCACCTCCAGGGGTATGAGGCACTCGCTCCGCAGGGGCCGTCCTGCCCCCACCCGGTACACGGAGAAATCCGCCTCCCGAGGGTCAGACCTCCCAGGGGAGGTGCACTGAGCATCCTTCCCCCCACTCTGAGCTGAGGTTTGCCTGCCAGCCCCTGCCTCTGGGGCAGCCTGCCCTTCCTCCAGCCCCAGCCAGTTAACCCTGGAAAGTCCCAGGTCATGGGACCTGGTGCACTGAGCCCTCTTGTGGCCTTTTTGCCCACAGCGATGGCAAGTTAGGCTTTGGGCTGTCTCTGTCCAGGCCCTGGCTGGTTCTCTGGGGCACAGACGACCTGTTCCTTGGGCTCGCCTCGTAGTTGACTCCTCCGTCGCTCAGCCGACATCCGGTCTCTGTGCGATTCCCTTTCTCTCCGGGACTCCTGCTCACACCCGGACCGGCTCTCCGTGAACTCATCTGCCAGTCTCCCGGCCTCCTGGGGTCTCTGGTCTTCGGTCCTTGAGCCACAGCCTCAGTCTGGGTGGGCATGCTTCATAGAACTGCTCCATCATGAACAGCTTGAGCAGCCCTCTGCAGTCTGGGCTCCGACTCCAGACACCCACTTGCGGCAGTATTGCGCCAGGCGGGAGGCCAGGTCCACATAGGTCTCCCGTGGCCCCTTCTGCACCTCCAGAACTTCTTCCTGTACATCTCGGGGTCAGCCCGAACTTGTGCAGCAGGGCCTCCTTGACTCGGTTGTAATCCCCTGGCTGTAGGTCCTCCAGCTGATTGAGCACCCGGCAGCCTCCTGGTTCAGTGCGGGGATGAGCTCCTGCAGCCAGTCAGCTGGGGGGACCCGTTGCAGTCCACAGGCCCTCTCAAAGGAGCTGAGGAACCCATCTACATCGCCCATGTCCTTCAATTGGGCCACCACGAGCTTCTCCAAGCATCTGGCCGCCCCGGGCCTTTGGGGCTCATCTGCACTCGGCGCAGCTGGGGCCCTGCCGCTTCTCCGCTCGGCCATGGCCAGCTCATGCTGTCGCTGCTCTCTACGGTCCTGGACTTCCAATTCCTTCATCTGCAGCTGGATTTCTAGCCGCCGCAGCTCCGAGGGGTTGGACCCTCGGCGGACTACGGCTTGCAGTGCTCCCTGGGAGGCAGTCCGGTCTCTTCGGCGGCCTCCAGCGCTCCGCCTCTCCGAGCCTGACACGCCTCCCAGTGGGGTCTGGCTGTTCCCCACGGGGACAGGATCCCAGCCCTGTGGCTGGTCATTCTCTTCCAGCCGGGCAATCAGCTGGGCCTTGCTGCGCTCGCACAGGCAAGCCCTCTCTGCACAGCTTCACCAGCTCTGCCTTCAGCAGTTGGGTATAGGCCATCTCCCGCTGGTCCCCTCGGTGCAGACTCACCAGTCTAGTGCTGCTGCGCCCACGATTCTCAGGAACCGTCGCTCTGTTTCCAGCACGCCTGGTTCCATGGCTCTGCTCTACTGCGCCTAGTCGCCGCCGCTGGATGCTCCATCCATGGGGTGCAGTGCATCCCACCCTGACACCAGTGTGACGTGACGACGTTGGGGTCCCCTGACTCCTGCACCCCATAATGGCATGAACAGACTCCACCAGCCCATAGAATGGAGGGAGTTTATTCCTTCTCCAGGATACAGCACAGCACAGCACCGATGTAATCTGGTTACAGGGCAGGTCTAGGATGCCTCAGCCCCCTTGAGATGGGGAGACTGGGCCCCTAAATCCCAGCCCTGGCTTAGGCTGGTTCCTCCATGATCCCAGACAGAAACTAAACTCACTCTATTCCAGCCCTGCCCCAGCCAGGCAGCATTTCCCCTTCCTTTGTCTCTCTCCTGGGGGTAGCTGGTCAGACAGGTTGAGAGACCCTCTTTGCATAATGGGCCGCTGGGCCGTGGTTAGATGGTCAGCCAGTGGGGTTACCACAGAGCCAGCATAGAAACCAGCCCCTCGCTTTGGCTCTGGCTACAGGCGGTGCCTAGAGCCCGCTGGGATTCCTTAAGACCCACTCCTCTGGTCATTCCCCATTAGCACCTCCATTAGGCAAGTGTTTGGTGCACCACCACTTCATGAGACCTTCCTTCAGCCCCCCCATTCAGGCGTACCCTGGCTGGGCACCTTAAATGAGGACCCGTCTATGCCTTTCAGGGTCAGCTGAGTGTGGGGTAGTATCGGTCTGGGGCCTGCTGTCGGGTCGGGCCAGCGTCCACTCCCGCCCCTGTGCATGTCCCAGAAACCTGTCACCTTCCTACCATCCACCTCCAGGGGTTATGAGGCACTGGCTCATGGGCAGGCACGCTCTGCCTCACCCGGTTAATGGAGAAACTTTCGGCCTCCCGACAAGCTGATTCTGGGGGTGCACTGAGCATCCTTCCCCACTCTGAGCTGAGGTTTGCCTGCCAGCCCCTGCCTCTGGGGCAGCCTGCCCCTTCCTCCAGCCTCCAGCCAGTTAATCTTGGAAAGTCCCAGGTCATGGGACCTGAGTGCACTGGAGCCCTCAGGCTTGTGGCCTTTTTGCCCATAGCTATGGTAGTTAGGGTTTTCTGGGCTGTCTCTGTCCAGGCCCTGGCTGGTTCTCCTGGGGTACAGACTGACCTGTTCCTGCCTCGCCTTTGTGAAGACTCCTCCGCTGCTCAGCCGACATCCGGCCCTGTGCGATCTCCTTTCTTCTCCGGGACTCCCATTCACCCGGTTGACCGCTCGCGTGAACTCATCTGCCAGTCTCCCGGCCTCCTGGGGGTCTCTGGGTTCGGTCCTTGAGCGCTACAGCCTCAGTCTGCGGGCATGCTTCATAGAACTGCTCCATCATGAACAGCTTGAGCAGCCCTCTGCAGTCTGGGCTCCAACTCCAGACACCCACTTATGCAGTATTAGCGCCAGGCGTGAGGCCAGGTGTCCACAGTTCTCCCGTGCCTCCTTCTGCACCTCCTGAGACACTTCTTCCCCACATCTCGGGGTCAGCCTTGAACTTTCTGTGCAGCAGGGCCTTCCTTGACTCAAGTTGTAAATCTCGGCTGTGAGGTCCCTCCAGCTGATTGAGCACCCCAGTGGCCTCCTGGTTCGCAGATGCGGGGATACCTCGCAGCCAGTCAGCTGGGGGACCCGCCGCAGGTCCACAGGCCCCGTGAGCTACGAGGAACCTGCCCTATGTCGTCCCATGTCCTTCAACTGGGCCACCACGAGCTTCTCCAAGCCGTCCCTGGTCGCCCAGGCCTTTTGGGGCTCATCCACGCCATGCAGCTGGGGCCCCGCCCAGCCTCCGCTCTGCCATGGCCCAGCTCATGCTGTCCGCTGCTCTCTACGGGCCTGGACTCCAATTCCTTCATCTGCAGCTGGATTTCTGGCCGCCGTAGTTCAGCGTGGATTGGACTCTCCCCTGGGCGGATCTTTCACGTGCTTTGCAGTGCTCCCTGGGAGGCAGTCCGGTCTTCGCGGCCCCTCCAGCACTCCGCCCCCTCTCGAGCCTGACACGCTCCTAGTGGGGGTCTGGCTGCTCCTCACTGGGACAGGATCCCAGCCCTGTGGCTAGTCATTCTTCCAGCCGGGCAACTGCTGGGCCTTTTGCTGCGCCTCCGCTGACAGGCAAGCTCCCTCTTTCTGCACAGCTCACCTGGCTCAGCTTCTGATTTCTAGGTGGCACATCCCTTGCCATCCCAGTCGGTGACTACCAGTCTAGTGCTGCTGCGCCTACTGGACATTCTCCAGGAACCGCTTACTCTGTTTCCAGCACGCCTGGTTCCACATGGCTCTTGCTTCTCTACTGGCGCCTAGTCGCTCGCTCGGATGCTCCATCCATGGGAATTGCAGTGCATCCTCGCTCTGACACCAGTGTGATGATGCGTTAGGGGTCCCCTGACTCCTGCAATCACAGAATGGGCACTAGCCAACAGACTCCACCAGCCCATAGAATGGAGGGAGCTTATTGAGCTCCAGGATACAGCACAGCACAGCACAGATGTAATCTAAGCTACAGGGACTGCAGCTAAGAGGCCTCAGTGCCCCCACTCTGAGATGGGGGGTGGCTGGGGCCCCTGCAATCCCAGTCTTCCCTGGCTTAGGCCTGGTTCCTCCATGATTCCAGCCAGAAACTAACCTCACTCTCGTCCAGCCCTGCTCAGCCAGGTGTAGCCATTCCCTTCCTTGTCTTCTCCTGGGGAGGTAAGCTGGTCAGACAGGTTGAGCATACGACTACATCTCGTCCTTCTGGGCTGTAGATGGATGGCAGCCAGTGGGAGTTACCACAGAGCCAGCATAGAAACCAGCCAGGTACCCCACTACGTCACAGTGACCCTCACCCTGAGCTGCGCTGTCTCGGGTGTCTCCATCGCCTGACAGCACGTACTACTGGCACTGGATCCACGGTCCTCTGGGACAACGGGGCTGCAGTGGATGGGACTCTCAAGCATGCAAACAGCTGGCAGCCATGAGCTACGCCCCAGTCCCTCCAGGCTCGAGTCACCCCTTTTCTCTGCAGACACCTCCAGGAGACTAGATTTTCCCTGGTGCTCCCTTTCGCTACGACAGTTGCTTGACTTACACGCCGCTTCTACTGCGCCAGATACACACACATCGGCTGCTGAGTTGCACAGCGGGGCCTGGCACAGAACAGGGAAGCAGGTTCCCTGCAGTGACATGAGGAGACCACTGCCTCGCAACCTTTCTTTTCTGTAGGCTTTGGAGGGATCTGATTTTTGTCACAATGTTGGGAAATAACGATTTTATTCAGCAACACACCACCCCCGCAAGACTCTTCAAAGCTCCACTTCCCCATCGCTGAAATGCACCAACTGTCAAGTTAACTGCTGAAAACACACACAAAGGTAAGACGTGTGACAGCAGAACTGGTTTTAATCAGGGCACCAGACTCCATGTGACAATTTCTTTAAAAACAAACAAACAAACAAACAAACAAACAAACACCCCAACCGCTGGCTAACCCAAGGATCTCCCAGCTCCGCTCGGCTCCAGGCCGGTCACTGTCCTGGAGCCAGGACATTACCCCTGCCCCTCACACGTGTCCTGGCCTCTCCACTCCTGGCCCAGGCGGAAGGTCTCCAAAAGCTTACTACAGAGCTCGAAGACCCAACGTTCTGGGTGGGACCCGCACATGGAGGCACCGGAAGCCACATTCTTTCTCCGGGCTCAACATCCCACCCGCCTAGAAATGCAACTCCCCAGAGCCAGGCCAGGCCAAATTGATGATTCCTGAGTGTCAGGGGCCATTGATCCCTAGGAAACACACACTCGGGACCGAACAGTTCTGGGGGTTTGTTCCTCTTCGGGTTGTCCTTAGGTGAGAAATTAGAGCAGGAGAGAGACAGGGCAATAATATCATTGAGGTGTTGTGACGTAGTGGGGTGTACCTTGCTGGTTGCTATGCTGTGTCATGGGTTGTGAGTGTCCTCCCCTGGCTGCTCAGCAGGGCAGGGGATGAGTCATTATGCAAAGGGGTCTTCAAACCTGTCTGACCACCTACCCACCCCAGGGAGAGAAACAAAGGAAGGTGGAATGCCGCCCCTGGCTGGGGGCAGGGCTGGAAGAGAGTTAGTTAGTTTCTGTCTGGGAGCATGGAGCAGACAGCCTAGGGAAGGAGCTGGGGAGTGGGCTGGGATTGTAGGCCCAGCCACCCCCATCTCCAAGGGGGGGCACTGAGGCCTCTTAGCTGCAGTTCCTGTAACCAGATGACAGATGCTGTGCTGTATCCTGGAGAAGCAATAAACTCCCTCTATTCTACTGGCTGGTGGAGTCTGTTTGTGCCATTACGGGGGTGCAGGAGATGGGGGAACCCCAACGCGTCATCACAGGTGTTAAGCAAAGGGATGGTAAAGCAAAAGGGGCAGGACTGGTTCCATGAAACGCTAATCAGGAGGGAGGCGGAGAGGCAGTGGATTCCAGTGAGGGTTCCGTATCCGAGTTCTAAAGATCATCGGGACCAGCGCTCAACAGAGGACAGAGAAGAGATTGGGGGAGGGTTAGAAACGAAGGAAGCGTTTGGTGACGGGCAGCGGAGGGGTCCGAGGAAAAGTAAAAGGATGGTTTGGACAGCAGAGACGGGAAGACCCTTCATCTAGATAGGAAGGAAATCAAGGCTTTCGAAATACAGTAAGTGGTGGCGGTGCGTTGGGGTTCCCTCGCCTCCTGCACCCCCGTAGTGGCACGAACAGACTCCACCAGCCAGTAGAATAGAGGGAGTTTATTACCTCTCCAGGATACAGCACTGGATAGATGTAATCTTGTTATAGGCCAGGCCTAGGATGACTCAGCCCCCTTGAGATGGGGGAGCCTGGGCCCCTAAATCCCAGCCCCTTGCTTAGGCTGCCTCCTCCATGATACCAGACAGAAACTCAAAACTCTCTTCCAGCCCTGCTCCCAGCCAGGTGCTGGTCTCCACCCTCCTTCCTTTGTCTCTCCCTGGGAGGCTGAGCCTGTCTGGGTCAATACACACCTGGGAGAGTCAGTGAGACCCAGGTCCTCACTGCGCAGGGGACCCTGGTCACAGAGCAGACAGCCCCACCCCCCACTACATCACACCCTTCATCTAGATAGGAAGGAAATCGAGGCTATCGAAATACAGTAAGTGGAACCGCGACGCCTTTAGGACAGGGGTGGGCAAATACTGGCTGGCGGGTTGGATCTGGTCCACCAGGGTTAGCCCCCGCACAGTCCCCACACCTCCATATTTACCTGCACATCTGCAGGTACGGGGTCCTGGGTCAATGGGAGCTGCAGTCACTTGTTCCTGCGGAGTTTCAGCTGGTGTCAAGGGGCGGAGCCAGGGATCCAGCTCATAATATGCTGCCAGATGACATGTTCCCCAACAGGTTTCTCTATGTTCCCTTTACATATATCTGATTTTTGTCCATTGATTCTTTGCTGTAGGGACCATCCAGTTTGTCCAATATATATAGCAGTGGGGCATTGCTTGCGTTTACTGGCATAGATCAAATTACTGGATGTGCAGTCCCAATGACCTTTTGATTTGGTAGCTTATGTTGTCAAGGAAAAAGAGAGCGAAATAGTTCCCATGCTCACCAATCGGACAGAGCCACAAGAGGGCAGCAAAGTGTCACGTTTGAGTAAGAAGCTGGAAATCCCATTTATTTATGTCACTTTCAAAACGGGGGTATCAGGCCAGGGGCTGGAGCCCAGATACTGGGGCCAGTTCAAGGTTACACCCCCCTTCTCCGCCCATCCAACCTGAACCACCTCCAGTGAATGCAATGAAAGCGCTCGGAGCCCATTTAAATGGTCACAAACCCTCCTGCCAACGTGTAGTTATGGGGGAAAAGAGCAGCTGCCAAAAACCCTCCAGAAACAGAGCCCGTTGTCCTTGGGAATATCAGGCCGAGATTTGCCAGATCTCTCGGGATCTTAACGTGAATTTCTTCCCTCTTAATAAGGCAATAGAGACACCAAACCGCCTACCTAGCTACCGACCTGAGCTTCCAATTAATAATCGATAAGTAATAAACAGACGTCAACAGTCAATAACGGTTGAGTTTGGGACTCATAAGGCATAACTGTTTGGGGATGTGGAACAGGGATGGGTGCGGAATAACTGGAGTTTCAGGGCCCAAAATTCGATTTCTTCGGCGCCTGCTTTGTTTACATGAATGACTTGGACCCCAGAAACAAATGAGACAGACAGCAGCGGGGTGAGAGAGTTTAATTCACTGAGGGGTTTTGTGTTTTCCTTCTTTGCACGAACGGAACAAAGTCTCTCTCTGTGTGTGTGTGAGTGTGTGACACACTAAGTCGGTCCAGGGAGGGCACCGGGAGGCAGAGGGACCTTTTCATCGGCTCTTTATCGCCCCTCCCCCGGGCACTCCCTCCTTATGCAAATCGCCTCTCCGGGCTCTGGGCTGAAGTAGCGGCCCCCAGGGCGCCCACAGCCACCGTGTTCTCAAGCCCTAAGCTTCCCTCGAGAGTCCTTCGCTGTCCCCTCCTCGTGCACCATGAACTCTCCTCTCCTCCCGCTGCTCCTCCTGGCCCCAGGTGAGTATCGGTGGGAGGCGGCGGGAGGCGGCGCGGGTTGGGGCGGAGGGGCAGGTGGGTTGGATCTGACCGATCCCTGCTTTTCCCAGGTGTCCTGTCCCAGCTCCAGCTTAAGGAGTCCGGCCCGGGCGTGGTGAAGCCCGGAGAGACCCTCACACTCACCTGCTCTGTCACCGGGGGCACCGTCACCAGCAGCTACTGGTGGCACTGGATACGGCAGGCTCAGGGCCAGGGGCTGGAGTGGATGGCAGCATGGACGGGAGCATACAAAGGTACAACCCGTCCCTGCAAGACCGCATCGCCATCACCGTGGATTCCTCCAGCACCAAGTATTATCTGCGGCTCAGCGCGCTGACAGCTGCAGACACCGCCAAGTATTTCTGTGCCAGAGACACAGTGACACGGAGCGAAGCAGGGACTGGCTCAAAAAGGGGAAGCGGATTCTGAGCAGGGCAGTGAAGCCAGAGCAGCGGGGAGCCCTTCCCCTCCCCACAGGGACACTGCCAGGGTTGGGTCGCTCCGGCAGGGAGCAGCAAGAACCCACCCACCCAGTGGCACGAGGAGGATACTGGAATGGGAACTCCCTGATTTAAATCCTTTGTTCCTTAGGACATAGACTCATGGGACTGGAAGGGGCCCAGAGCGGACATCCTGACCAGACCCTGCACTCGAGAGGATCAGTGTTATCGAGACCGTCCCTGACAGGTGCCCGTTGCCGCATTTGGGCTGGAAGTAGCAAAACAATTAATCCGGGTCAGATCTGCAAAGAGCCGCCAGCCTTTCATTTACACACAGAACTGAATTGGAATTGACTGCAGCGTGTCGGGGCTGGGCTGCTGGGTAAAGCTGACTCTGGCGGTGAGAAGGGGAGCTGCTGTGCCTGAGACATGGCTGAGCTCCGGCCCTTGCTCAGGTGGGGACACGGGAGCGCAGACTTGTGTAGGTCTGGCCGCCGCTGTGGGGCGTGAACCCTGCGGGACCTGGCTCCGAGCCGTTCGGAGAATTCGGTTCTTAAGGGGGAATCGGACACGCCGGGATAATTCACCCTTCTTAATCCGGCCCTGGTTGTTGGACCGGTCAGGGAAAGACTCGCGAAATCATACAATCGCACCCCGTATCTGCTCCCAAGTGCTTGTGTCATAGGATCTGTGACAGACAGACACAGACAGACAGGCCGACAAAGACAGACAGTCACAGACAGACAGACGGGCTCTCTCCATTCAGTTACTGCATCTGCCCATTGGCCGGCGGGCGGAGGAAACAGCAGCGGGACATCCTGTGTCCAGCCGGACTCTGGAACCCCGCTGCCAGGAGACAGAACAGCGCGATGCTGCGTCACACCCCGCCTGTGACGGGAGCAAGTGATTAAGTCCAATTTTCACAAGTAGCTAAAATTTAGGAGTCTGAATCTTAAATCAAATCCCGCTCCGGGTACAGCCTTTGTTTCCTGTGTGGAGAAGTGACCTCATTTCGCACCCAGCTCCATGGGCGTCGGGAAACTTGGAGCAATTTGCTGCCCAAATGTCGAGGTGCCCTGCGCAGGTGCGTGGTTTGCGTGTTACCTGAGACGGCCCTGGGGGCTGCCGGCATCTCCCAGCCACCCAGAGGTGACAGAAATATCCGCTAAGGCCAGGCAGCCGGCCCTGGGAAAACCTTCTGCAGTCCGTTTCAGCCTGGCCCTGGCGTGCCCCTCACTCCTGACCTGCAGCCCCTGCAACCTGACTGGATCCTCCCAGCGGCACGGTGCCCCTCAGTCCCAACGGGCAGCCCCACCCGCCAAGAGAAGCGATCAGTGTCCACACAGGCCAGAGAGCTGCGGAGGGGCAGGGGGCGGTCGTTCAGGGGGCGGCGGCCTCACGCTGTTTATTGGAACATGTGGCTCGTTGCTCTCTTGGTTGCTGCCAGTCGCTCCTGGAGCACGTGGCTGGATTGTTGCTGTATTAACTATTGATCATTTACCGGTTCCCTTCTCCCCCGGGGCCCGCCCGCAGGTGGCTCTGACGCAGTCGGGCCCCGCGCTGGAGAAGCCCGGAGAGGCCCAGACTCTGCAATGAGCCCCAGCGGGTTTGGTGTCACCAGCCCCTGGATGGGAGGGACAAGCAGGTGCCCGGGAAGGGGCGGGAGCGGCCAGCGAAGTCACAAACCGCCGCCTCCGCGCAGGGCCGATTCGCAGCCACCAAGGACAGCGGCAAGTTCTCCCTGCGCATGCGCACTCTGAGGCCCGAGGGCCCTGCCATGTGTTACGGAGCCAGAGACGCGCACAGGGCGGGGAAGCCAGGCCGGGCCCAGACAAAATCCCACCTGAGGCTGCGGCGGGAGAAATTCTCTGCCAGGGGGCGCTAGTGAGCCACAGGCGCATGCGTGGGGAGCGTCGGGGAGAAAGGAGCAGAAATGTAGGTGCCCGGGCCTGGAGTATTTGCACGTCAAGGGCATTTCTACATCCAGTTTATTCACACACACACACACACACACACACACTCACACAAAAGCTCTGTGTGTCAGACACTGTCCCCCACCCCGCACCACATCTGTCATGTGAGATGTCCATTATCATTTATTATTATTAATGAATGAATCATTTCCCTCCTTCTCGTTCACCTGACAGCGCATTTCTACTGACTCTGTGCACTGTTGGTATTTCTCCTCAAGGCCCAGTGAATTGCTCGAAGCCCCGCTGAAGGTTGTGATTCACAGACCCTGTCCTGAGTCCCCTCCCAGCCATCCCCGGTCATTACCTCTGTGCAGAGCTGAGCCATGGGGACATCACTGAGCTCTCCCTTGGCTCCTCTTATACCCACCTTGGGAACCCGCATGCAAATCCCTGCCCGGGGCTGCCTCGTTAAATACCAACCCCTGGTTCTAGCAGTCTCAGTCTCTGCCCAGACACAGACCTGCCCAGCCCTGCCCGCTGGGGAGTTTCCCTCAGTGCCTGGGAATGAGAATGGAACCTCTGCTGCTTTTCCTTGCCCAGCTCGCCGCCCCAGCTGTGAATGTCCATGGGACACATGGGGAATTTAGGGACAGACACACACAGACATTAACTGGCTAATTCCTTCCTTAATTTGTTTCCCTTCCCCAGGTGTCTTGTCTGAGGTGCACATGGTCCAGTCTGGCCCAGAAGTGGTGAAGCCCGGAGAGAACCTCACTATGACCTGTGCTGTCTCCGGTTTCTCCATCACTGCCCAGCATTATTTCTGGCTCTGGGTCCGGCAGCCCCCCTGGAAAGGGTTGGAGTGGATGTATCCACAAAACAGGGATACACTCTACGCCTTTTCTCTCCGAGGCTGAGTTACCCTCTCTGGGGACACCACAAGGAACCAGGTCTCGCTGCAGCTCCGTGCATTGACAACTGCAGACACTGCCACCTATTACTGCACCAGAGATACAGTGACACAGCACAACACAGGGCCTGGCACAAAAAGGGGAAGCAGTCTCCAGGCAAACAGTCGGGGCATTTAACACCTCAGGACATGCCTGGTCTGCATCTCTGGGCTGATCAAAACAAGCTGGTGAAAGTGAATTTCAGCAAACACCCGCAACCCACACACCCTCGCCTCTGACTCGCATTTCCATCCATCAGCACCGACATGTGCCAAGACCCCCAGTAACCCCATGCTAGAAACACACTGTTCCGGGCAGCTCTGTAGCCATCAGAATGTCTGCAAAGGGACATTGGCTGCCCCAGCCAATCGTAATGCTGCCCAGGCAAATGATCTGCCACCCACGCCTGGCCACAAGGGAGCCAGGATTTACTTCCGGCCCTTACACATCCCACACACTGGCCTCCCCTCCGCTCTCTGGGTCAAGGCAAGAGTGGGTCTCACTGAGACCCGTGGGAGTGGTCATCTAATAAAGCTCCATTTTTAGGCCTCTGTTTTCATGTTCATTGGGAAAGTTTAGGCCTGAACTTTTCTCAGCCTCCCAAGGGACTTAGGCTCCCACTTGTTTCCCAGAAGGCACTGAGCACTCAAAGTCTCTAGGTAGCTCTGAGCCTCTCAGCTTCTGTGTTTGTCTGCACCAGGGGCAGGATGCTCTGGTGCTGAAAGCACCAGCCTGAGACATTGGAGAACAGGGGTCCATGTTACGTGACCAGGGCCAGAAGACCTGCCTTGTGTTCTGTGCTGAACTGAAGAGTTTGAGGAAGGAACCAGGTGCAGCATTTTTAAGGTTATTAGGTGCCCAGAAAGATTTTCCAAAAGCCCCATGGTGCTGGCACCTAATGCCCATTGACTTCCAATGATGTTGGGCTGCACTGTGCTTTTCAAACACCACGAGGCACCTGCCTGCTTCTTTCATTGCTGTGATGACTAGGGGTGTGTCTAGATTACATGGCTCCGTCAACGAAGCCATGTAAAGTAGTTTACCCGACATAGTCAACAAAGCAGGGATTTAAATAATCCTCGCTTCATTAAAATAAAAATGGCCACCGTGCTGTGCCGACAATCAGCTGATCCGGCACAGTGCTGTGTAGACACAGATCAATCAACAAGGGAAGCCTTTGGCTCCACTTCTTCTTTCTTTGCTGTGATGATTAGGAGAAGTGCTGGCCTGCACTCAGTGACCAAAGGGTTAAACTGGGGTAGCGCAGGGTGATGGTAGGGAGCCAGAAGAGCCAATGGGACACAGGTCTGAAATTTAAATTACCTGCTGTTGCTCCTGGCTGGTATTTTCCCTGCCTCAGACTTAGCCCCCATGAGCCATTTTTCCACTTACCTGCCTTCTATAAGAACATAATCCTCGTAAGAAAATAAGAATGTCCATACTGGGTCAGACCAAAGGACCATCCAGCCCAGTATCCTGTCTGCTGACAGTGGCCAGTGCTAGATGCCCCAGAGGGGGAGGGAACACAACAGAAAATCCTCATGTGATTCCTCCCTTGTCACTCCAGAGAAACAGAGGCTAGGGACCCCATTCCTACCAATGCTGACTAATAGCCATTGATGGACCTAACCTCCATAAATCTATCTAGCTCTTTTTGGAACCCTGTTAAAGTTCTAGACTTCACCACATTTTCTGGCAAGCAGTTCCACAAGTTGACTAGGCTTAGCCAAACTGAGCTCTGAGTCACAGAGATGCTGAGGACACTACAGCAGCCAGTCACTCAATTCCTGTGTGAGGAAATACATCCTCCCCCTCCCCCAGGTATCCAAAAGTGTAAGGAGTATCCCAGAGCCTTCTGCCAAGTGCTGCAGAAACCTGGGAGGGGTCAGTCTGACTCCTGCACCAGGAGCCCTAGACCAAGTCAAGCCCATCACTGGCAGGAGCAGTGCCGGGCTCTTATAAGGAAGCAGTCGAGTATGCAAATGACCGGCCTGAAACCCGAGGACACCGCCCGATATTACTGTGTGAGAAACATGGTGGCTATGTCTACACTGGCGGCTTCTTGCACAAGAACCCTTGCGCAAGATGTTCTTGCGCAAGAAGCCGTCAGTGTAGACATAGCCATACTGTAGACATAGCCACGGACAATAGAATAGTCAAGTCCCGGGTAAGAAGAAATGAGGTTAACCAATTATTCAATTAACTAATATTTAACATCCCTGATAGAGAATAGGACATTGTCTCTATATAAAACCATGGTACCACCTCACCTAGAATACTGCATACAGATGTGGTCATCTCATCTCAGAAAAGATATACTGCCACTGGAAAAGGTTCAGAAAGGGCAACAAAAATTATTAGGTGTTTGGAACAGGTCCCATATGAAAATAAATTAAAAAGTCTTGGACGTTTCAGCTTAGAAAATAAGAGACTAAGGGAACGGGGTTATGATCGAGGTCTATAAAATCATGATAGATGTAGGCACTGTGAATAAAGAAAATTATTTACTTCTTCCCTAATATGAGAACTAGGACGCCAAATGAAATTAATAGGCAGCATGTTTAAAACAAACAAAAGGAAGTTTTTTCTCATGCAGTGGACAGTCAATCTGTGGAACTCCTTGCCAGAGGAGGTTTTGAAGACCAGGATTTTAACAGGTTTCAAAAAAGAGCTAAATTCATGAAGGTTAGGTCCATCAATGGCTATTAGCCAGGATCAATAGGAATGATGTCCCTAGCCTCTGTTTGTCACAGTCTGGAAATGGATGATAGGGGAAGGATCACATAATGGTTTCCTGTTCTCTTCACTCCTTCTCGGGCATCTGGTATTGGCCACTGTTAGAAGACAGGACACTGAGCTAGATGGGCCTTTGGTCTGACCCAGCCTGGCCTTTCCTATGTTTAAACCAACATGTGAGAAGTCAGGGACAATTCTGGACCAGGCATTAGCATTTCTGTTGTACTACCAGCATGGAGCCCGAAAGGGATGTTATTCACCTAACTTCCTGCCTCACCTCCATAGTCCCTGGCATGAATTGATTCACCTCCTGCCTTACCCACAACCCGGGTAACTTTATTGTCTGCATGTGTCGTCTGAGCCTTCACATCTTCCAACTGCCCTACCTCAGTCCTAGTAGAGATCCTGAGACCTTTTCCGTATGTAGTGCCAGCAAGTTCAGGAGAGGGTCCAGCGGAGGGCAACCAAAATGATGAGGGGACTAGAGCACATGACCTTTGAGGAGAGGATGGGGGATTTGGGCTTATTTAGTTTGCAGAGGAGAAGAGTGAGGGGGGATTTGATAGCAGCTTGCAACTCCCTGAAGGGGGGTTCCAAAGAGGAAGGAGAGAGGCTGTTCTCAGGCAGAGCACGGAACAATGGTCTCAAGTTTCAATGGGGGAGGTCTAAGTTGGATATAAAGAAAACTATTTCACTAGGAAGTGGGCTGAAGTACTGGACTGGATTCCCTAGGGTAGGCGTAAAATCTCCATCCCTAGAGCTTTTAAAATCCCTGCTTGACAAATCCCTGGATGGAATGGTTAAGTTGGGATTGGTCCTGCTTTGGGCAGGGGGCAGGACTCGATGACATCCCAAGGTCTCTTCCAGCCCTGGGATTCTATGATTCTATGACTGGGCACTCTGAAACGGATCTGTGGGTCATGGTGGAGAATTAGCTGAACGTGAGCTCCCAGTGGGACACTGGGGCCAGAACAGCAAATGTGGCCATGGGACGCACAAAGGAAGTTTTTCGACAAGGAGAGAGGTGGTTTCACCTTGCTGTTTGGCACTGCTGCGAGCACTGGTTGAATCCTCTGCCCAAGTCTAGTGTGCACAACTCAAGCCAGGGGCTGATTGCTTGGAGAGGAGACACACACCAGGCATGAGAATCCTTGCAGTGGAAATCCTGCCTTATAATGATGAACGTAAAGGCAGAGATTTTCTACAAGACCAAAGTCTGAGTCTCTGATTCCTATTAATTCTGATGCACCACAAAAGCCACCA
The DNA here is from genome assembly GCA_019425775.1 of Rafetus swinhoei. Taxonomy (NCBI): domain Eukaryota; kingdom Metazoa; phylum Chordata; order Testudines; family Trionychidae; genus Rafetus; species Rafetus swinhoei. The sequence goes on along the minus strand of CM033433.1, from coordinate 550,771 downwards.
AGGGGCTGTGCCAATGTATTTATAGGTGAGTTTCCAAAGAGACTCACATGCTACTCCTGCATTTGCTGCACATCAACCTGCAGGCCTCTGACTCCCTCCCAGTTTTCTCAGAGCTGCTTTCACCTCCTTGTTGCGCAGCGTGTACATGGCCGGGTTCAGCATGGGCGTGACTACGTTGCCAAAAATGTTCACAGGGGTCACCAGCACTTTGCTCATCTCTGGGTGAGTGTATATCAAGGCGCAGGGCCCAAAGAACATGGTCACCACGACCAGATGGGAGGCACAAGTGGAGGCCGCTTTGCGACGCCCTTCGCCGGCATTAATTTTCAGGATGCAGGAGATGATCCGGATGTAGGACCCAAGGATGAGGAGAAAGCAGCTCATGGGCACCACCCCAATATTGATAAAGATCACGGTCTCCAAGATGTACGTGTCCGCGCAGGCCAACTTGGCCACGGGGGAAGATGTCACAGAAGAAATAATCCACCACGTTGGACCCGCAGTAGGGCAGTGTGAAGGTCAGGCAGGTGACGATGGTGGCTTGGAAGGAGCAGGCGATCCAGCTGCCAGTGGCTAGGAGGGTGCACACCCTGCGATTCATGATGAGCAGGTAGTGCAGCGGGTGGCAGATGGCCACGTACCGGTCAAAAGCCATGATGGTGAAGAACAGACTTTCAGTGCTGGCCAGAAGGTGGAAGAAGAAGACTTGGGCCATGCACCCGCCCAGTGAGATGATTCTACTGTTGGCCCAGAGGCTGGCCAGCAATTTGGGGATGCTGATGGAAGAGATGCCAATGTCCAGCACAGCAATGTTGCAGAGGAAGAAGTACATGGGAGTGTGCAGGTGGCGGTCGGCGAGGACGGCTGAGATGATGAGCAGGTTGCCCAGCAGGGTGCAGAGATAACAGGCTAAGAATGTGATGAAGAGGATGGTCTTGAAGCCATCGGTGTTGGGGATCCCTAAGAGGATGAAATGAGTCACCACTGTATGGTTCTCCAGACCCATTTTGGTCTCATTCCTGGGGCAAAAGGAGAGAAATACAGCCAGTGAGTTACAGAAACTAATAGACCTTTCACCCTCCATCTTCAATGTTCCCCTTCCATCCACTGCCCCCAGGACTCACTTTCCTTGTCCTTTATTAGAGGGGTATCCGTGTTAGTCCCCTGTGGAAAGGAGCAATCCTGGGCCCGGGCCACAGGGATAGGCAGACCAATCAATGCTTGAGAGGCTGCGATACAGAGTGGATGGGTCTGTACAATTATCTAGGCTGAGCTCTGACTGGGGGATTCCCACCTGCTGTGTCACTGACAGAAAAGGCCTCAGGCCAATGGGGTCTGTGTGACGGTGGCCCCGAGAGGGCCCAGCTGAGTTTAAGGCCCGTGAGACCCTCCTGTGCATAAAGCTCCTACCACCCCAGCTGGGATGTTTCCAAACCCTCCTAACGGCTTTTGGTGCCCAAATAGACATGAGCTGAGTATCCAGAATCTTTTATTCAGCTTTCAAGTAGCAGAGGGGTAGCCATGTTAGTCTGGATCTGCAAAACGACAAGGAGTCCTGTGGCACCTTATAGACTAACAGATGTATTGGAGCATAAGCTTTCGTGGGCAAAGACCTACTTCATCAGATGCATCTTTGCCCTTGAAAGCTTATGCTCCAATACATCTGTTAGTCTATAAGGTGCCACAGAACTCCTTGTCACTTTTCCTTGTCCTTTTAATGCCAGTTGTGGTCAGGGCCTCGCTGAGAAGACTTAGAGCGGACATGATAGCGATTTTCAGGTACCTAAAAGGGTGTCACAAGGAGGAGGAAGAAAAAATTGTTCTTCTTGGCCTCTGAGGATAGAACAAGAAGCAATGGGCTTAAACTGCAGCAAGGGAGGTTTAGGTTGGACATTAGGATAAACTTCCTACCTGTCAGGGTGATTCAATGAAGCAGTTTTTACTCACAAAATCTTATTCCCAAATAAATCGGCCAGTCTTTCTGAGGCCACAGGACACCTCATTTCTGCAGCCACAGACCAACAGAGCTGCCCCTCTGGGCCCTCTCTGCAGAGGGCTGGCCCCGGTGTGCAGTGGAGGTATTATCTAGGCCAGTGGTCTCCAACCTTTTTAACCACAAGATCACTTTTTCAATTTAAGTACAATGTAAGATCTACCTCAATCCCAAATACTCTTGCCCCACTTCCTTCCTTCTCCCCCCCTCCCCCCCCGCTTCTCTACGAAGCCTCACCCTGCTAGGATAAAGGGTTGGGGTGCAGGCTTTAGTATTGGGCAAAGGGGTTCAGAGTGTGGGAGGGGACACCCTAAAGGTAGGGCGGTGGGGTGGGTTCTGGAGAGGCCTAGGGGATAGGGTGTTTGCCTGTGGAGTGCAGGGTTGGGGGCTCAAATCCTGTTCACCCTGGGAGCACCTGGACAGCCAACAGAGGCTGCCCTAGGGAAGGAGCTGGGTCCTACATTAGGAAGGCAGCATAAGGGACCCTCTGAACGTGGCTGGGCAGGACCCTAGAGTAACTTTGGGTATAGGGCATTCCCCTAGGGAACACAGAGTGCTGGGTTCAAGTCTCTGCCCACCATGGGAGCAACCAGGCAGCCAATACAGAATAAGGGACCCTCTGAAGGTGGGATGGGTTCTGACATGGCCTAGGGGATATGCACCTGCCTGGGGAGCACAGGGATGTGAGCTCAAGCCCCTGCCCACCCTGGGAGAAGCCAGACAGCTGTCCCTAGGAATGGAGCAGCAGAGCCAAGGTAGGCTCACCCCAGCCCTGCACCACCCCAAAAGCAGCTAGCATATAGTGAGTGACTCCATGTGCTGCTCCTCATCCACAGGCACCAACCCCCCAGCCTTTACTGGCCACAGTTCTCCATTACTGACCAATGGGGGCTGCAGGAGTGGTGTCTGCAGGCAAGGACATGTGGAGACCCCCTGCTCTGACACAGTCAGGGGCTGCAGGGACATGCCAGCCACTTCCAGAAGCACAACTGCCATAGGGATAATTACTCTCGGTTAGGCATTTTAGAACTCACTACTCAAATAATTAAATTTAAGCGTAAGAGAGAAATGGAAGTTATGAAATGCACAGACCAGTCAAAACCCAAAATAACCCACGTTGCAAGCAGAAAAGTAGTAACAACCCCCCATGTACCTGTTGCCTCAGGAGATGAGAGGGAAGGGCAGTGTGTGTTTGTGAGAATGACAGACACACACACTGTGTGAGAGCGCCAGAGATTTGCATGGCCAAGCTCCCCGCCATCTCCTTCTCCCTGTGTGGAGACAGGGTACTGGGGTGGAGGGGGACCACCCTGGCATCAGCATCCCACTCTTCTCCCTCCTACACCCTGCACAGCAAGCAGGAGGCTCTCAAGGGGCAGCTCCAAGAGGCAGAGGGCAGGAGCAGCATGACAGTGTGGGGAGGGAGGGGAGAGGCAACTGAAGTGCCAGTTCTTGATAGCTTCCTGGCCAAACCAGTCAGGATCACCTGTCAGAGGCTCCAAGATCTACTGGTAGGTCCCCATCCACTGGTTGGTGCCCACTGATCTAGGGCAAGGTTTTGTTGGTAGAAGCACAGGGGCTGCGAGGAGTCGGTGATGAGGAGGAGGAGGAGGGAACATGCAAAGCAATGAATGTAGGGGAAGACTTGCCCCAGGGTGGGGAAAGATGGGAGTCTTGGGGGCTGTTTTGGGTTACAGGGAGAAAGAAAAGGGGGCAGGCCCCAGCCAGAGGGGCTGGATCCAGGGCTGCTGAGAGAGACGCTAACTTGATGCCATTCCCAAGCATTCACAGTTTGGTTCAGCATGTCTCAGCCCTCCCCGTCCCCCTCCCCGCAAAAAAACCCGCCCTCCCCCGCAGCTTCTCATTTGCTCCACTGTGGTCAGCAGGCTGGGCTGTGCAGATATTACACCAGGTGGGATTTTTAAAATGAGATTTGAGGGCGATGGTGAAGTGTCTCGTGGCGTTTGGAAGGACATTCCCCATGCAGGATCCAGGGCTGCAGGGCGGGGTTATGACAAATGCAGAGAGAAATCAGTGACACAGACACAGCCCAGAGGCAGGCGCTGCACAGGCGAGGTCAGGGGCTGGGCAGATGGTTCTCTATAGAACACCCCTGGCTGACTGGCCCTGGGGCGCAGCGGGCCAGGCCAGAGACAGGCAGACTCCGAGAGGAAGGGCGAGAAGATCGGTATCAAAGCAGGCGCCTTACACTGGCTGCATGGGCAGAGGCGGCTCCAGCTGACTGCGATTCTTCCCTTCTGCCCCAGCTTGGACTCCTGTGGCCCCATCCAGCGTCTTTCTCCGGACCAGCCCAGCGCCCGGGAGAAGGGCCCAGCCTGGGCACGTGGGACCCACCCGGACGCCCTAATCCGCTGCCAAGCTGGCCAGGGCTTCCCCAGCGTCTCGCCCCAGGCTGCTGCCGAGCCCGCAGCTTCCCACTGCTTCCCGCAGCCTCCTGGCTCTGCCTGGGCCTTAAATCTCCCGGGGCCTCGGGACCAGCCCTGAATCCCCATCGGGCCCGGGCTGAGCCCTCAGCAGAGTCGCCAATTAACAGAGATTCGGCCTCGGTTTGGATACTCCTGGAGACCCCCGGGGCCAGGCCCTCAGACCGGTAATTACCGGCAGGACCATGGAACTGGCAGGGCCCGATCCCCAGCTCCACCGGGCCCGGATTCTGCTCTCGCCCCCCTGACATGATGTGACGACGCGTTGGGGTCCCCTGACTCCTGCACCCCCGTAATGGCACGAACAGACTCCACCAGCCCGTAGAATGGAGGGAGTTTATTCCTTCTCCAGGATACAGCACAGCACAGCACAGCACCGATGTAATCTGGTTACAGGGCAGGTCTAGGATGCCTCAGCCCCTTGAGATGGGGGAGACTGGGCCCCTAAATCCCAGCCCCTGGCTTAGGCTGGTTCCTCCATGATCCCAGACAGAAACTAACCCACTCTTCCAGCCCTGCCCCAGCCAGGGCAGCATTCCCCTTCCTTTGTCTCTCTCCTGGGGGTAGCTGGTCAGACAGGTTGAGAGACCCTCTTTGCATAATGACTCATCCTTCTGGGCTGTGGTACCGATGGCAGCCATTGGGGATTACCACAGAGCCAGCATAGGAACCAGCCAGATACCCCCACTACGTCACAGTTCTCCCTCCGAGAGCGAACTGAGCAGGGTCACTCCGCCGTGACCTAGGGAAGTTCGGGTCCTCTGCGTGGGAACCCGCCCTGGGGACATGGGTGCTCCTTGACTCGGGCCGGCCGCGGCGAGGCCCCACATGAATTGGCTTCCTCTGTCCACTCGGGCCGCATCGCTCCAGGGTGACTGGCACAGGCCTGTCCTCGGTGGTCGCACCCACCCTTCCGCTGGCCTTGATCTCTGGCCAGGGTCTCTCGGGCCGGGGCCATGAGCCCAGTGAGCCTCCTCTGGACAGCCAGGGCGGCTTCCACCCCCGACGCTCCATCCAGGGGGTCTCCCCCTCCCATAACTCTCTCCGCAAGCCCAGCGGCTCCTCTATACAGGGTAGGGGCCCCTGAGCAGCTTTCCTCCCGTCTTGGGCCTTCCCGCCCCTCTGGCAGGAGTCGCAGGCCCGGCAGTACCGCTGCACGGCCGCAAATATCCCGGCCAGTAGAAGTGTTGGAGCAGCCTCAGCCGGGTGCTCCGGATCCCCGGTGGCCCGCAAAGGGGACATTATGGGCCAAAAACAGCAGCTTGAGGTGATACTTTTGGGGACGACCAGCTGCGCTGGACCCCCATGCCCTCACCTTCCTGGGGGGAAGCCATTCCCGGAACAGGAATCCCCGCTCCCACAGGAATCTCTCCTGGCCTCCTCTCCCCAGGGGCTGAGCTGCCCGGAGGCCAGCCTTGTCCCTCAGCCTCTGCAAGGAGGGGTCTGCCTGCACCTCAGCCTGGAATTCAGCCGCTGGGGCAGGGATCGGGACCTGTTCCCCACCTTTGCCTAGGTCCGGGGTCCCCGCTTGGCTGGACCCCGTGTCCACTGATGGGACCCTGGGGACCCTGCCAGGAGTCCTTCTTCCTGGATCAGGTTGCCAGCCCCTCGCTGGCTCTGGCTCGGGCGGTGACTAGAGCCGCTGGGATTCATGGGGCCACTCCTCTAGGTCATTCCCCATTAGCACCTCCGTGGGCAAGTGCGGGTGTACCCCACTTTCTTGAGACCTTCCTTGGCCCCCATTTCAGATGCACCCTGGCTACAGGCACCTTAAGCGGGGACCCGTCTATGCCCTTCAGGGTCAGCTGCGTGTGGGGTAGTATCCGGTCTGGGGCCACTATGTCAGATCGGGCCAGCGTCACCTCCGCCCCGTGTCCCAGAAACCCGTCACCTTCCTACCATCCACCTCCAGGGTATGAGGCACTCGCTCCGCGGCCGTCCTGCCCCCACCGGTACACGGAGAAATCCGCCTCCCGAGGTCAGACCTCCCAGAGTGCACTGAGCATCCTTCCCCCCACTCTGAGCTGAGGTTTGCCTGCCAGCCCCTGCCTCTGGGGCAGCCTGCCCTTCCTCCAGCCCCAGCCAGTTAACCCTGGAAAGTCCCAGGTCATGGGACCTGGTGCACTGAGCCCTCTTGTGGCCTTTTTGCCCACAGCGATGGCAAGTTAGGCTTTGGGCTGTCTCTGTCCAGGCCCTGGCTGGTTCTCTGGGGCACAGACGTCCTGTTCCTTGGGCTCGCCTCGTAGTTGACTCCCTCCGTCGCTCAGCCGACATCCGGTCTCTGTGCGATTCCCTTTCTCTCCGGGACTCCCGTTCACACCCGGACCGGCTCTCCGTGAACTCATCTGCCAGTCTCCCGGCCTCCTGGGGGGTCTCTGGTCTTCGGTCCTTGAGCCACAGCCTCAATCTGGGTGGGCATGCTTCATAGAACTGCTCCATCATGAACAGCTTGAGCAGCCCCTCTGCAGTCTGGGCTCCGACTCCAGACACCCACTTGCGGCAGTATTGCGCCAGGCGGGAGGCCAGATCCACATAGGTCTCCCGTGGCTCCTTCTGCACCTCCCGGAACTTCTTCCTGTACATCTCGAGGTCAGCCCGAACTTGTGCAGCAGGGCCTCCTTGACTCGGTTGTAATCCCTGGCTGTAGGTCCTCCAGCTGATTGAGCACCCCGGCAGCTTCCTGGTTCAGTGCGGGGATGAGCTCCTGAAGCCAGTCAGCTGGGGGGACCCGTTGCAGTCCACAGGCCCTCTCAAAGGAGCTGAGGAACCCATCTACGTCGCCCATGTCCTTCAATTGGGCCACCACGAGCTTCTCCAAGCATCTGGCCGCCCCGGGCCTTTGGGACTCATCTGCACTCGGCGCAGCTGGGGCCCTGCCGCTTCTCCGCTCGGCCATGGCCAGCTCATGCTGTCGCTGCTCTCTACGGTCCTGGACTTCCAATTCCTTCATCTGCAGCTGGATTTCTACCTTGAAGAAGAAGAGAAGAGAAGAAGAGAGAGAAGAAGCAGAAGAAGCGAAGGAAGGCGAGAGAGAGAGGGGAGAGAAGAGAAGGGGAAGAGAGGGAGTTGGACCCCTGGGCGGACTACGGCTTGCAGTGCTCCCCTGGGAGGCAGTCCGGTCTCTTCGGCGGCCTCCTGCGCTCCGCCCCCTCTCCGAGCCTGACTCGCTCCCAGTGGGGGTCTGGCTGCTCCCCACGGGGACAGGATCCCAGCCCTGTGGCTGGTCATTCTCTTCCAGCCGGGCAATCAGCTGGGCCTTGGTTGCGCTCCGCACAGGCAAGCCCTCTCTCTGCACAGCTTCACCAGCTCTGCCTTCAGGAGTTGGGTATAGGCCATCTCCCGCTGGTCCCCTCGGTGCAGACTCACCAGTCTAGTGCTGCTGCGCACGATTCTCAGGAACCGCTTCGCTCTGTTTCCAGCACGCCTGGTTCCACGGCTCTTGCTTCTACTGCACCTTGTCGCTCGCGCTGGATGCTCCATCCACGGGGTGCAGTGCATCCACTTCTGACACCAGTGGTGACGCGCGTTGGGGTCCCCTGACTCCTGCACCCCGTAATGGCACGAACAGACTCCACCAGCCCGTAGAATGGAGGAGTTTATTCCTTCTCCAGGATACAGCACAGCACAGCACAGCACCGATGTAATCTGGTTACAGGGCAGGTCTAGGATGCCTCAGCCCCCCTTGAGATGGGGGAGACTGGGCCCCTAAATCCCAGCCCCTGGCTTAGGCTGGTTCCTCCATGATCCCAGACAGAAACTAACCCACTCTTCCAGCCCTGCCCCCAGCCAGGGCAGCATTCCCCCTTCCTTTGTCTCTCTCCCTGGGGGGTAGCTGGTCAGACAGGTTGAGAGACCCTCTTTGCATAATGACTCATCCTTCTGGGCTGTGGTACCGATGGCAGCCATTGGGGATTACCACAGAGCCAGCATAGGAACTAGCCAGATACCCCCACTACGTCACACATGACACCTGGGGGCTCTGCTGGGTTCACTGGGGCTGTTTCTCCCCCAGCTCTGCACACGGGTGTGAGTCAGGAGAAACGCCATTGGGACCAAAGGAACCGGACAGGTTTGCACCTGAAATCGAAGCCATGAGGCGCTTGTTCTACGCCCTGCGCTGTAAGGGGGGGTTGGAGCGTTGATGCTCATCTGGGCTCTGCTGCCCTGTGACACAAGCCAGAGAATGCGGGTGAAATAGCAGAGGCTGGGCTACAGGTTGGGCTGGAGGCCTCTGAGTCCAACAAAGCTTTCTCCTGGGAGTGTGTCGCGCTGTTCCCCAGCCCCCCTCTCTGTGCGCACAGTGTTCGTGCAGCGGGGTGGGGACGGGTGGGGGGGACACACCACGGCGCCGTCCTTGAGGCAGGACAGCGGAGACGCTGAGTAGAGAACTGAGCCACTTTGGGCAGGACAGCCGCCCCTCCCCCAACCTCTCCCCAGACCCTGACACTCTGGTTCTGAGCAGCAGCCGTAGAACGAGCCAGACCGGCATTACAGAGCTTGCTGTCAGAGTGACCCATCCGGGGAAGGGTTATCCACCACCCTCCAGTCCTCACTGGGATGGACGTCGCTCCTCATCCTCCCAGGCCATGGGCGGGTTCTGTTCCCCTCCCCTTTGCACCACCAGGATCCAGGAGCAAGGGCCCTTAGCGCGTTGTAGCTGATTGGACTCAACCAAAGCTGCTCCCTCCCTAGCCAGGGCAGTGGGGTGGGCACAGGCCTCACCAGACACCTGGGCTGCGCACCTGCGCCCTGGGGTTGGCTCCGTGGGGGGACGCCCTGCAATGGAGACAAAGCCACAGACACCGCACAGAGGGAGGGGAGCGAGACTGGTCAGGTTTCCAGCAGTGAGCTCATCCAGACATTTGCTGGTGTCCCAGCCCTGCAGGTCTAATAAGGCCCCCAGGGATTCCTCTAATCAGTCTCATTTCCTGCCCTTCCCTGGTGGGCACCTCGCTTGGGAGCCGGGATGCGGGGCAGACGTGGTGATTAATCTCTGTCGATGTGTTATCCCCAGCCCCGGCTCAGCACTCCATGGAATTAATTAAAACATTGGCATTGCTAACGAGTCCCTGGGCTGGAACGTACTGCGCTGGGTGCCAGGCACAGACGTGACTGTCAGTTGGCACCAGCTAAGTTCTGTGTGTTATTACCACGAGTGTCAGAGCCGGGCTAAATTGGATGATTTGCTTCATTAATGTTAGAGAATGGCAGAGAGAGGGCGCTGATAAATTGTGCGGGCGAGATCAGAAGGAGGGTCATGAGTGTTTTGGAGGAGAGGACTGTAATTCAGAGTGAGCAATGGTCTGAACTAAAGAGGATGAAAATCAGTAAGGACAAAGGAAAAGTGCTCCCCGTAGGAAGGAACAATGTAGCGCACACACAGAAGGGGAAATATCCGCCGAGGTAGGAGCACTGCCCAAGGGGCCCCTAGTGACTCATAAGTCAAACAGAAGCCAACAGCCTGTCACTGTTACCAAGAAAGAAAACCTGACTCTGGGCTGCATGAACAGGAGTGTTGTGAGCGAGACACTTGAAATCATTAATTATTTCGCTTTACTCTGCGCTGATTAGCCCTCACCTGGAGTGTTGTGTCCAGTTCTGGGGACCACATGTCAGGAACGCTGTGGACAAATTGGAAAAAGTCCAGAGAAGAGCAACACGGATGATTAAAAGTCTAGAAAACAGGACCTATGACACTGGCCTGGTTCTTGCAAGCCCCAAAGTTGCCTCTTCTCCCCGGCTCCTCCTTTCACCAAGGCAGGTCCAGGCTCTGGTGCCCAGCACCAGCCTCCCCACCACCCCAGTCCCAGAAGAGTCTCCTTGGGAGTGCCCCTGGATCCGGATTCTGGTTTTTAGTTTCTTTGCCCAGCACATTCTGTAGCTGCACGTGCTCTGGTAGAGGGCAGCCCCGTGTTTCAATGGGGTTGGATCACACCCTGCGGTATGAAAGGGAGTGTCTCTCTGCCACCTGCCCGGCAGCCCTCCCTGGCTACTGGGTTCCCCTCTACTCCATCCCCATTCTGTGAAACCCTCGGTCCCATCCCTGCCCCAGTCCAGTGCCCGGTGCTCAGCGCCTCTTCCCTCCCCTCAGTCACCTCCTGTCATTACAGCTGAGCTGAGCTGACCTGAGCGCCCGGCCTCTCCGGGGTGTAAAAAGGGCACCTGCCCCCCAGGGGGCATCGCCATGCGCTGAGCGTTCACCCTTATACCCAGCCTGTGGAACCCGCATGCAAATCCCTGTCCGGGGCTGCCGGGTTAAATACCAGCCCCTGGCTCTAGGAGCCTCAGTCTCTGCCCAGACACAGACCAGCCCTGCCCTGCCCGCGGGGGAGTTTCCCTCAGTGCCTGAGAACGAGAATGGAACCTCTGCTGCTTTTCCTCGCCCTGCTCGCCGCCCCCAGCTGTGAGTGTCCATGGGGCAGCGGGGAACTAGGAAGAGAGCCCTGGATTGGTTCGGGGGTTAATATTGTCTTGGCTTGTTTTCTCTTTTCCCAGGTGTCCTCTCTCAAGTGCAGCTGGTCCAGTCCGGTCCCGGGGTAGTGAAACCCGGAGAGACCCTCACCCTGACTTGCGCCGTCTCTGGAGATACTGTGGATAGTGGCTATGCTTGGAGCTGGATCAGGCAGCCTGCAGGGAAGGGGCTGGAGTGGATAGGGCGGGTGTACTATGACAGTGACAACGAGGAATGGGAAACAGACTACGCCCCGTCTCTCCAAAGCCGAGTCACCATCTCTGCAGACACCGCCAAGAACCAGTTCTCGCTGCAGCTCCGCTCGCTGACAGCTGCAGACGCCGCCACCTATTACTGCGCCAGAGACACAGTGACACGGCGCCCTGCGGGACTCGTACAAAAAGGGGAAGCGGCTTCTCCCCAGCGCAGGGAGCCAGTGAGAAGGGACAGAGCCGCGGAACCCCCTTAAACTCCACGGAAATGGACGGGAAACGCAAAGGGGGCGGGTGAGGAATGGGTCAAATTCTCACACAGATTTGGGGCGAGGGGACGCCCCCAGGAGGAGGATCAGGAGCGTTAGTGACACGCACCAGCCCCTGCCCAGGGAAACCGAACAGCCGCTCTCCCAAGGGCTTTGCGGGCAGCGACACCGGGCGGAGCCGGGGCACCCACGGGAAGGGGATTTCCCAGCGCCCGGAGACCAGCTAAGCCTGCGGATCTTCGCGGGGATTCCCGTTCTCCCACCCTGTCTGGGAGGTCGCGTCCCAGGCTGGGATCCCCTTGTGCAGACTCGGCTCACACCCTGGCCCCTTTTCCATTCATTCTGGGCAATCCACATGCAAATCCCCGCCCGGCGGGTTCCCTTTAATACCACCCCTGATTCTAAGAGCCTCAGTCTCCCCGACACAGACCTGCCCGGGCCTGGCTGCTGAGCACAATTTGCACCTTCACTGAAGATGAACCTGCTGCTGATTTTCCTCTTCCTCCTGGGGCCTCCTTCAGCTACGTTGCTTTTGGGGATCTGGAGGGTCCTTGCTGCCCGGGCTGCAGAATAGGAGCTGTTCTAGGGCATCCTAAGGGAATGAAGTGCCCTGATCTCAATGGAATTCAGTCGCAGTTGGGTGATTCAGTCCCTTAGGCCCGTTTTGGGGTGTTTCATTTTCCCGGCTCCCAGGGGTGAGGGCCTGGCTCATTCCGTCATTTCCGTGTTTCCCTCCTGGGTACCCAAGTGCAGCTGAAGGAAACGGGCCGGGAGCGGTGAGTCCCTGACACTCACTTGCACCATCTCCGGAGACTCGGTTTCCAGCACCAGAGCCGCCTGGAACTGGGTCTGGAAGCCCGCGAGGGAAGGGCCTGGGCTGTGCGGGAACGGCTGGAACACGATCTATGCCCCCCAGGGCCGAGTTACAGTCTTTTCAGACACCGCCAGGGACCAAGTCTTGCTGCAGCTCCGCGCACTGACAGCTGCAGACAGCGCCCCCTATTGCTGCGCCAGACACACAGCGACACAGGGTAGATCCGGGCCTGCACTAACCGGGGGAACCGGGTTTTCAACAGGGCGGAGACACTGGGGACTGGGCCATTGGTCACACTGCGGGGCGGGGCTCTTGCTGCGACTCTCCGGTGCTTTTACCCGGGTTTGTTGCTCACAAAGCTCCCGTGTCTCTGCCTGGCTCAGGGCCCAGCCAGCATGATGGGCTCATAAGAATGGCCCGGCTCAGAGACCCGTGAAAGTTCCCAGTCCCCTCCCATCCAGACAAGGCACCGCCTCTGCGCCCCCTCTTGTTCATACTGACACAAGCAAGTCACGTGTCGCCCCGCGGAAGGGGCAAGTCCTCGCCCTCTGCCTTGTGCAGGATGGTTCGATCCAAGAATCCTCATTCCCCCTGCCACCCTGCCCTGAGCGGTACGAGGGGTCGGGGTGTCCTTGTGTCTTCTCCAGCAGGTGCGGTTACGCCAGGACCTTGTACCAGGGTGTTCTAGCACCAACGCACCTACGGGAGTTGGGCGCCTGGGTGCTTCAGAAAACCCCGCCATTCAATAGGGCCCAGGCGCCTTGCCCCGGGCGACACAGGAAGTCTGGGCCAGAGCAGGGAACCGAGCCTGGCAGTGCAGGGTAACCGGTGAGCGCCCTGCCCTCTGAGTGATCCTGGCTTGCTCCCTTCTGCATCTCTGGGGAGGTGAGTTGGGCTCGTTCAGTGAGGGTGTTTTATGTGTCGCAGGGGAGGGGATATGCAAATAAGGGAGTACGTTTCCTGTTTAAATCTGCCCCTCTCTTAGACCAGGCTGCACCCGCAAGAACAATCCGTAGCCCCCTGGGTCTGGGCAGTGGCCAGCCAGTTCCCTGAGAACTTCCCCCCTCCAGCACCAGGGACAATGAGACTTTGGGTCGCAACTGTTTTCCTTGCAGCAGCTTTGGAAGGTATTTTCTGCCACTGATGAAATGACAGAGTCAGAAGCCCAGACAATTATCGGCTGTTTTTTTTAATCGGTTCTTGTCCCTTTATTCGCAGGTGCCCGGTCCCCGGTGCAGCTGGTGGAGTCCGGAGGGGATGTGAAGAAGCCCGGAAACTCTCTGAGCTTCTGCTGCAAAGCCTTCGGCTTCACCTTCAGCAGCCTCTATATGGACTGGGTCCGTCAGGCTCCCGGGAAGGGGCTGCAATGGATCGAAATACATCCAAATTAATCTTCCATCAGCTACGCCCAGGCCTTCAAGGGCCGCTTCACCATCTCCAGGGACAATCCCAACAACCTGCTGCACCTGCAAATGACCGGCCTGAAGCCCGAGGACACCGCCCGCTATTACTGTGCGAGACACAGCGACACGAACCCTGCAGCTGCTCGTACACAAACCAGAGCTGCAGAACGTCCCGCGTCTGCCGCACGGGGGCAGCAGAGACACGCGCAGAACAGCCCGGCCTGGGGCGCCCGGGAGCAAAGGCCAGGCAGGATACAACATTCTGACATCACTGATTAACTCTTTCATGTCCTGACTCCATTGCCTAACCCAGCGCTGCAGCCTCCCAAACGGCTCCTCTCAGTGAAGCTAAAGGGATCCCAGGGACCACTCCGGCAACCTCCTGGTTCAGTGCAGGGATGAGGTCCTGCAGCCAGTCAGCTGGGGGGACCTGTTGCAGTCCACAGGCCCTCTCAAAGGAGCTGAGGAACCCGTCTATGTTGCCCATGTCCTTCAGTTGGGCCACCGCGAGCTTCTTCAAGTGTCTGGCAGCCCCAGGACCCTGGGGCCCCTCCCCATTCAGCGCAGCTGGGGCCCTACCACTTCTCTGCTCTGCCATGGCCAACTCATGCTGTTGCTGCCTCTCTCAGTCCTGGCGGTCCCTCTGTCGATCTTGGCACTCCTTCTCTTGGTCCTCTACTTCCAATTCCTTCCTCCAGCTGGATCTCCAGCCGCCACAGATCTGCTGGGTTGGACCCTCCCCTGGGCGGACTATGGTTTGCAGGGTTCCCCTGGGAAACTGTCCCATCTCTCCAGTGAGCTCCAGTGCTTCGCTCACCCTCAGAGCCTGACACGCTCCCAGGGGGGGTCTGGCTGCTCCCCACTGGGATAGGATCCCAGCCCCGTGACTGGTCATTCTCTTCCAGCTGGGCAATCAGCTGGGCCTTGGTTGCGTGCCGCACAGGCAAGCCCCTCTCTCTGCACAGCTTCACCAGCTCTGCCTTCAGGAGTTGGGGGTAGGCCAACTCCCCACTCACTGGTCCCCTTGGTGCAGACTCACCAGTCTAGTGCTGCAGCACCCTACGATTCCCAGGAACTGCTTCTCTCTGTCTCCAGCATGCCTGGCTCTAAGGCCCTTGCTTCTACTGCACTTTGTCACTCAACGCTGGAAGCTCCATCCACGGGGTGCAGTGCATCCCACCCCTGACACCATTGTGATGGTGCATTGGGGTTTTCCCATCTCCTGCACCCCCTATAGTGGCATGAACAGACTCCACCAGCCAGTAGAATAGAGGGAGTTTATTTCTTCTCCAGGATACAGCACAGCCCAGATGTAATCTGGTTACAGGGCAGGCCTAGGATGCCTCAGCCCCCTTGAGATGGGGGAGACTAGGCCCCTAAGCCCAGTCCCTTCCTAGGCTGCCTCCTCCATCATCCCAGACAGAAAAACTGCCCAACCTCCAGCCCTGCCCAGCCAGGGGCTCCACTCCCCCTTCTTTCTTTTGTTCCGCTCCGTGGGAGGTAACTGGTCGAGCAGGTTACCTCCCTGTCCCATCAGCTACTTGGCTGGGCCAAGCTACAGACAGCAGCCAGTGGGGGGTCACCCACAGCCCAAGCCTAGCAACCAGCAAGGCACCAACACTACATCACAGGGTGTCACTGGAGGGACCCGAGATGGTGCATGTGAGCATGAGGGTCTCTCTGGGCTTCACCCCCGCAGAACCGGCCTGGCCCAGCTGCACCTGACAGAGGACACCTGGGGAAAGGCAAACAAGGCGAGCAGGGAATTAGCCACCCAAGGGATCTACCCTGGTGTCCTAAATCCCTCTCTGCAGAGACACTCACAGTGGGGCGGAGAGCAGGACAAAAAAGCAGCAGATGTTCCATTCCCATTTCAAACTCCCCGGCAGGCGGGCCCAGGCAATTCTCTGTCTGGGCAGACACTGAGGCTCCCGGATTCAAGGGTTTGTATTTAACAGGCAGCCAGGGCAGGGATTTGCATGCGGGTTCCTTCAGTGGGTATAAGGGATGGCAAAAGGGGGGGCGGGGCGAGGATGAGCGCTCAGTACGTGGAGATGTCCCCTTCATATCCCAGAAAGGGCTGATGTCCTAGGCGGGTGTAAGGGAAGCCAGGGGGTGAGCGCTCAGAACCTGCCAATATCCCCCTTCGCACTGCTGCATTTTGTGCCTCCGCAGAAAGCCCTCAACCCAGCTCACCTTTCATTGCAATCCATGGCTTCCTGCAGGGGAAGGATAATGGGCAGAGCATGGGTGTGGAACAAGGGATTGGATCTGTCCTCAGGATAAAGGGTGAAATTAACAGTCCCTCGAGAGAATGATATTGGCGGAACCCCGGGCAGTTGCAGACAAAGGAGGGGACAGGGTGCGCGGTGCTTGTGCCGCAACATCCGAGGCCTCCGAGCCATCCCCTTCTCTGCCACAGATGTCCTGAGCGACCTTGTGGAAGTCACTTAGTCTGGCCGGGCCTTAGTCCCCTCTCGGCCACATGGGAATAGCAAGGAGGCGGAGAGGAGCAATACCTTGGCCAGAGTGTGAGGCTCAGACCCTGAGGCGATGGGAGCCGTCCAATGGCCCAAGGCAGAAATATAAATAATCACAGCATGCCAGCAGGGGCTTAGCAGGTTGGGAGAAGTGTGATGCGGTCAGCGTGTGATAGACTGTAAGGCGGCCAGGCAGCACGGCAAGGGGCGCCACTGATGTGCCTGAAGCAGAGAGGTTGATGGAGAGAGGAAGACACAATGGCTGGAAAGTTACTAAGTATCAGTTCCAGCTGGAGAGGAGAGAGTCTGTCTGTGTGCTGCCGGGACCCGTGCAGAGAACAACCCGGGCTGTACCATGCGCGGACCGGGACCCTTGTTCTAGGAGTAGCTCTAGCTACTACGGAACGCTCCGGATTTACATGACCCGGTTCGGAGAGGTGAGAGCAGCCCAACTGCAGGAGCGAGATGCCGGGGCTGGAAGCTCCCGAGGCCTTTCCCTTTCCGTACAGGCAGCGGGACAAAAACACGGAGCAGAGGGCCTGGCGGGGACATGGTTCCGAGGCTGATTCCCCACCTGGGGAACTCTGATCTCGGTGGGACTGGGAGGCGGCGTCTCCGCCTCGGCTTGGGAGAGACTATCGGCGCTGGTTTATTTTCTCTTACGGCTCCAGAAGCGGAGAGTTCGAGTGTCTCTTGCTGGGCAGGTGCGCTGGGCCCTGCTATGTGCGGCGGGATCTGGAGTGTGCGCAGAAGGGACACACAACAGTAACCACAAGACACCCTGAAGGAGCAGAATCCCAGGGACTGGACTTCAGCACCAGTTCGCGTTCGCGTGACTCGCTGATGGGAGATTCTCGGCTCCTGGCCCCGTTCTGCCCCATAACGGGACAAATGATTCGCTTGTTGTTTAAAAGAAGGAACCAATCGATGCGGTTGCCTTGGGAAATATAAATATTCACAAGCTGGGGCGAGTCTCAGCTCTGCAGCTCCGGCCCATGAGCAGGAGGGGGCTGTGCCGAGGTTGGGGCTCGCAGGGTCCTTTAGCACTGGAACACCACTGGCGCTGGCAGATGGCTGGGAATGAATACCCGGTCCAGCACAGACCCGCCCCACTGCCCTGTGCAGGGACAGAGAGAAACATTCTACGGCAGGTGCTGCCAGAGGGAGACAGGGCCCATCGCTCCTGGCTTCTCAATCAGCTGGAGGACCTAGAGCCAGGGGATTACAACCGAGTCAAGGAGGCCCTGCTGCACAAGTTCGGGCTGACTCCAGAGATGTACAGGAAGAAGTTCCAGGGGGTGCAGAAGGGGCCACGGGAGACCTATATAGATCTGGCCTCCCGCCTGGTGCAATACTGCCGCAAGTGTGTGTCTGGAGTCGGAACCCAGACTGCAGAGGAACTGCTCAAGCTGATCATGATGGAGCAGTTCTGTGACGTAGTGTGGGTACCTTGCTGGTTACTATGCTGGGCAGTGGGCTGTGAGTGACCTCCCTGGCTGCTCGCTGCAGCACGGCCCAACAGGGCAGGGGATGAGTCATTATGCAAAGGGGGCTTCAAGCCTGTCTGACCAGTATCTCCCAGGGAGCGGAACAATGGGAAGAAGGCGGGTTGAACCCTGGCTGGGGGCCAGGGTTTCCTTACTGCCCTGACTCAGCCGCCAGAGGGCCGGGCAGGGACTCTTTCTGTTGAAGCACGGCTGCGTGCAGCCCATAACTTGCTTTTTCCCTAGGACCTCCCACCCCAGATTTCAGAGCATTTTGTAATTAGCCAATCACGCCTTGCACGCTTCCTATGACGTATCACTCACATGGTGCAGGTGGGGAAACTGAGGCAGGAGCGAAGTGCCTTGCTCGAGGTCACTCCGGGGACAGGTCAGAGCTAGTGACGGCCCGTTACCCTGACTCCCGGCCCACTCGTGAAAAAGGGGGGCTGGAAGGCAAGTGGGGCAGGGCCTAGGGGCTCTATGCAGGCAGGTGGGAGTTTTCCCACTGGAGCCAAAACGGGCTCAGGGCAGCTCCTGAACTCAGCACGTGTGTCAAAGCCACTGCACTTCCCGCTCTGGTAACCGAGCCTCCGCCTTCCCTCCACACATCACCACGCGGGGAGAAAACCAGAGCAGAACGCAGGCCGGGCCCCACCTTCGGCTCCCCAGCCCCACAGAGACTGGGCCATTTGACCCTTCGCTGCAGCCGCCTCTCTGAACCCCCAGTCCAGCCCCCTCCCAGCAGAGCGCCCCTTCCTCCCCAGCCCCTTCCTCCCGCTGGCATCCTCCCCTGCCCTGTGGGTGTGGGGCGCGCACAGCCCTGAGCACAACACACCTGCTGTTGAACTGGGGTTGGCTGCAGCAGGAGGGGGATCCCAGGACTCTGCCTGCCCCTCCTGAGCTGGGAGCAGGACCAAGGCGATTGCAGGGCAGCATCAAAGCCCCCAGACTCCTGGGACCCCACCGCGCGCATCTGGGAGACCCGGAGCGTGAAAACCTCCTGGCCTTGGCTCAGTGCTGTGGCTCCGGCACACACAGCTGCGCACAGAGACTGGGCGCAGGGTGAGGGGGCAGCCCGCAAGTCTCCCTGCCCCCTCCCACAGTCTGTGCCCCTTACTCCGCCGCTCCCCCCTCTCCAGCCGCGCCCCTCGCCAGCCTCCCCGCAGCCGAGGCCGATAGAGCGCGCAGCAAAGTGTATGAAACACGGTATCTGCCCCCCTCTCACAGCCAGGCTGAGGCTTTCCAAGCTGCCCCAGTCTTTGGCACCTCGCTCCTACTGTCACCCTCAGAACCTTCAGACCCCAGCCTGGAAGCGTGGCTTGGACTGTGGGGAGGTCTGGGGCGTCCTTGTTTCACTGGGGCCAGATCTACACACTGAAGCAAATCGCAAGATAGAGCCAGGAGCAACCAGAGAACTCCGGAGAAGAACGCGATGGGGCACATTGCCTAACAGCCATTCCGCAGCGCAGCTAATTGATGTACGATATGACGAGTGTCTCTCTGGCTCCACCAGGCAGCCCACCTGGATAGGGGTCTCCCCTAGTTCATCCCCACTGAGTGAAAGTCTCGGTCCCATCCCTGTGCCAGTCCAGTGCCCGGTACTCTGCTGCCTCACCCCTCCCCTCAGCCGCCTCCTCTCATTACAGCTGAGCTGAGCACCCGGCCTCTCCGGGATGTAAAGGGGGCACCTGCCCCCCAGGGGACATCGCCATGTGCTGAGCGCTCACCCCCTGCCGTCCCTTATACCCGCTCTGTGGAACCTGCATGCAAATCCCTGGCAGGGGCTGCCTGGTTAAATACCAGCCCCTGGTTCTAGGAGCCTCAGTCTCTGCCCAGAAACAGACCTGCCCGGCCCTGCCCACTCCGGAGTTTCCTTTAGTGCAAGGGAACGAGAATAAGAACGTAAGTATGGCCATGCTGGGTCATACCAAAGGTCCATCTAGCGCAGTAGCCTGTCTGCCCTAGAAGGGTGGACAGAAGACAATGATCAAGTGATTTGTCTTGTGCCAGCCATCTACAGCCTTTGACAAACAGAGGCCAGGGACCCCATCCCTACTTGCTGGCTAATAGCCTTTTATGGACCTAACCTCCATGAATTTATCTAGCTTCTCTTTAAACTCTGTTATAGTCCCAGCCTTCACAGCCTCCTCTGGCAAGGAGTTCCACACATTGACTATGTGCTGTGTGAAGAAGAACTTTCTTTTATTAGTTTTAAACCTGCTACCCATGTTCTCTAGTTCTTATATTATGGGAACTAATCAATAACTTCGCTTTATTCACCCTCTCCACCCTCATGATTTTATATACTTCTATCATAACTCCTCAGTCTCCTGTTCTCTAAACTGAAAAGTCCCAGTTGCTTTAGCCTCTCCTCATATGGGACCCGTTCCAAACCCACAATCGTTTTAGTTGCCCTTCTCTGAACCTTTTCTAAGGCCAAAATGTCTTTTTGGAGGTAAGGAGACCACATCTGTACACAGTATTCAAGATGTGGGTGTACCATCGTTTTATACAGGGGCAGTAAGA
>CM033433.1:494672-530595 GCA_019425775.1 Rafetus swinhoei | reverse complement strand
TGTAGTTCGTGTTCCAGCTGTTCCCGCACAGCCCAGCCCCTTCCGCGCGGGCTGCCAGACCCAGTTCCAGGCGGCTCTGGTGCTGGAAACTGAGTCTCCGGAGATGGTGCAAGTGAGTGTCAGGGACTCACCGCTCCCGGCCCCTTTCCTTCAGCTGCACTTTGGTACCCGGGAGGGAAACACGGAAATGACGGAATGAGCCAGGCCCTCACCCCTGGGAGCCGGGAAAATGAAACACCCCAAAACGGGCCTAAGGGACTGAATCACCCAACTGCGACTGAATTCCATTGAGATCAGGGCACTTCATTCCCTTAGGATGCCCTAGAACAGCTCCTATTCTGCAGCCCGGGCAGCAAGGACCCCTCCAGATCCCCAAAAGCAACGTAGCTGAAGGAGGCCCCAGGAGGAAGAGGAAAATCAGCAGCAGGTTCATCTTCAGTGAAGGTGCAAATTGTGCTCAGCAGCCAGGCCCGGGCAGGTCTGTGTCGGGGGGAGACTGAGGCTCTTAGAATCAGGGGTGGTATTAAAAGGGGAACCCGCCGGGCGGGGATTTGCATGTGGATTGCCCAGAATGAATGGAAAAGGGGCCAGGGTGTGAGCCGAGTCTGCACAAGGGAATCCCAGCCTGAGACGCGACCTCCCAGACAGGGGGGGAGAACGGGAATCCCCGAAGATCCGCAGGCTTAGCTGGTCTCCGGGCGCTGGGAAATCCCCTTCCGTGGGTGCCCCGGCTCCGCCCGGTGTCGCTGCCCGCAAAGCCCTTGGGAGAGCGGCTGTTCGGTTTCCCTGGGCAGGGGCTGGTGCGTGTCACTAACGCTCCTGATCCTCCTCTTGGGGCGTCCTCGCCCCAAATCTGTGTGAGAATTTGACCCATTCCTCACCCGCCCCCTTTGCGTTTCCCGTCCATTTCCGTGGAGTTTAAGGGGGTTCCGCGGCTCTGTCCCTTCTCACTGGCTCCCTGCGCTGGGAGAAGCCGCTTCCCCTTTTTGTACGAGTCCCGCAGGGCGCCGTGTCACTGTGTCTCTGGCGCAGTAATAGGTGGCGGCGTCTGCAGCTGTCAGCGAGCGGAGCTGCAGCGAGAACTGGTTCTTGGCGGTGTCTGCAGAGATGGTGACTCGGCTTTGGAGAGACGGGCGTAGTCTGTTTCCCATTCCTCGTTGTCACTGTCATAGTACACCGCCCCATCCACTCCAGCCCCTTCCCTGCAGGCTGCCTGATCCAGCTCCAACCATAGCCACTATCCACAGTATCTCCCGAGACGGCGCAAGTCAGGGTGAGGGTCTCTCCGGGTTTCACTACCCCGGGACCGGACTGGACCAGCTGCACCTGAGAGAGGACACCTGGGAAAGAAGAAAACAAGCCAAGACAATATTAACCCCGAACCAATCCAGGGCTCTGTTCCTAGTTCCCCGCTGCCCCACGGACACTCACAGCTGGGGGCGGCGAGCAGGGCGAGGAAAAGCAGCAGAGGTTCCATTCTCGTTCCCAGGCACTGAGGGAAACTCCCCCGCGGGCAGGGCCGGGCCGGTCTGTGTCTGGGCAGAGACTGAGGCTCCTAGAGCCAGGGGCTGGTATTTAACCCGGCAGCCCCGGACAGGGATTTGCATGCGGGTTCCACAGGCTGGGTATAAGGGTGAACGCTCAGCGCATGGCGATGCCCCTGGGGGCAGGTGCCCTTTACACCCCGGAGGCCGGGCGCTCAGGTCAGCTCAGCTCAGCTGTAGTGACAGGAGGTGACTGAGGGGAGGGAAGAGGCGCCTAGCACCGGGCACTGGACTGGGGCAGGGATGGGACCGAGGGTTTCACAGAATGGGGTTGGAGTAGAGGGGAACCCCATAGCCAGGGAGGGCTGCCGGGCAGGTGGCAGAAAGACACTCCCTTTCATACCGCAGGGTGTGAACCAACCCCATTGAAACACGGGGCTGCCCCTCTACCAGAGCACTTGCAGCTACAGAATGTGCTGGGCAAAGAAACTAAAAATCAGAATCCGGATCCAGGGGCACTCCCAAGCAGACTCTTCTGGGACTGGGGTGGTGGGGAGGCTGGTGTTGGGCACCAGAGCCTGGACCTGCCTTGGTGAAAGGGGAGGAGCCGGGCTGGGGAGAAGAGGCAACTTTTGGGGCTTGCAAGAACCAGGCCAGTGTCATAGGTCCTGTTTTCTAGACTTTTAATCATCCGTGTTGCTCTTCTCTGGACTTTTTCCAATTTGTCCACAGCGTTCCTGACATGTGGTCCCCAGAACTGGACACAACACTCCAGGTGAGGGCTAATCAGCGCAGAGTAAAGCGAAATAATTAATGATTTCAAGTGTCTCGCTCACAACACTCCTGTTCATGCAGCCCAGAGTCAGGTTTTCTTTCTTGGTAACAGTGACAGGCTGTTGGCTTCTGTTTGACTTATGAGTCACTAGGGGCCCCTTGGGCAGTGCTCCTACCTCGGCGGATATTTCCCCTTCTGTGTGTGCGCTGCATTGTTCCTTCCTACGGGGAGCACTTTTCCTTTGTCCTTACTGATTTTCATCCTCTTTAGTTCAGACCATTGCTCACTCTGAATTACAGTCCTCTCCTCCAAAACACTCATGACCCCTCCCCTTCTGATCTCGCCCGCACAATTTATCAGCGCCCTCTCTCTGCCATTCTCTAACATTAATGAAGCAAATCATCCAATTTAGCCCGGCTCTGACACTCGTGGTAATAACACACAGAACTTAGCTGGTGCCAACTGACAGTCACGTCTGTGCCTGGCACCCAGCGCAGTACGTTCCAGCCCAGGGACTCGTTAGCAATGCCAATGTTTTAATTAATTCCATGGAGTGCTGAGCCGGGGCTGGGGATAACACATCGACAGAGATTAATCACCACGTCTGCCCCGCATCCCGGCTCCCAAGCGAGGTGCCCATCAGGGAAGGGCAGGAAATGAGACTGATTAGAGGAATCCTGGGGGCCTTATTAGACCTGCAGGGCTGGGCCTCCAGCAAATGTCTGGATGAGCTCACTGCTGGAAACCTGACCAGTCTCGCTCCCCTCCCTCTGTGCGGTGTCTGTGGCTTTGTCTCCATTGCAGGGCGTCCCCCCATGGAGCCAACCCCAGGGCGCAGGTGCGCAGCCCAGGTGTCTGGTGAGGCCTGCGCCCACCCCACTGCCCTGGCTAGGGAGAGAGCAGCTTTGGTTGAGTCCAATCAGCTACAACGCGCTAAGGGCCCTTGCTCCTGGATCCTGGTGGTGCAAAGGGGAGGGGAACAGAACCCGCCCATGGCCTGGGAGGATGAGGAGCGACGTCCATCCCAGTGAGGACTGGAGGGTGGTGGATAACCCTTCCCCGGATGGGTCACTCTGACAGCAAGCTCTGTAATGCCGGTCTGGCTCGTTCTACGGCTGCTCAGAACCAGAGTGTCAGGGTCTGGGGAGAGGTTGGGGGAGGGGCGGCTGTCCTGCCCAAAGTGGCTCAGTTCTCTACTCAGCGTCTCCGCTGTCCTGCCTCAAGGACGGCGCCGTGGTGTGTCCCCCCCACCCGTCCCCACCCCGCTGCACGAACACTGTGCGCACAGAGAGGGGGGCTGGGGAACAGCGCGACACACTCCCAGGAGAAAGCTTTGCTGGACTCAGAGGCCTCCAGCCCAACCTGTAGCCCAGCCTCTGCTATTTCACCCCGCGGGGGGATTCTCTGGCTTGTGTCACAGGGCAGCAGAGCCCAGATGAGCATCAACGATCCAACCCCACCTTACAGCGCAGGGCGTAGAACAAGCGTCTCATGGCTTCGATTTCAGGTGCAAACCTGTCCGGTTCCTTTGGTCCCAATGGCGTTTCTCCTGACTCACACCCGTGTGCAGAGCTGGGGGAGAAACAGCCCCAGTGAACCCAGCAGAGCCCCCAGGTGTCATGTCAGGGGGGGCGAGAGCAGAATCCGGGCCCGGTGGAGCTGGGGATCGGGCCCTGCCAGTTCCATGGTCCTGCCGGTAATTACCGGTCTGAGGGCCTGGCCCCGGGGGTCTCCAGGAGTATCCAAACCGAGGCCGAATCTCTGTTAATTGGCGACTCTGCTGAGGGCTCAGCCCGAGCCCGATGGGGATTCAGGGCTGGTCCCGAGGGGCCCCCGGGAGATTTAAGGCCCAGGCAGAGCCAGGAGGCTGCGGGAAGCAGTGGGAAGCTGCGGGCTCGGCAGCAGCGTGGGGCGAGACGCTGGGAAGCCCTGGCCAGCTTGGCAGCGGATTAGGGCGTCCGGGTGGGTCCCACGTGCCCAGGCTGGGCCCTTCTCCCGGGCGCTGGGCTGGTCCGGAGAAAGACGCTGGATGGGGCCACAGGAGTCCAAGCTGGGGCAGAAGGGAAGAATCGCAGTCAGCTGGAGCCGCCTCTGCCCATGCAGCCAGTGTAAGGCGCCTGCTTTGATACCGATCTTCTCGCCCTTCCTCTCGGAGTCTGCCTGTCTCTGGCCTGGCCCCGCTGCGCCCCAGGGCCAGTCAGCCAGGGGTGTTCTATAGAGAACCATCTGCCCAGCCCCTGACCTCGCCTGTGCAGCGCCTGCCTCTGGGCTGTGTCTGTGTCACTGATTTCTCTCTGCATTTGTCATAACCCCGCCCTGCAGCCCTGGATCCTGCATGGGGAATGTCCCTTCCAAACGCCACGAGACACTTCACCATCGCCCCTCAAATCTCATTTTAAAAATCCCACCTGGTGTAATATCTGCACAGCCCAGCCTGCTGACCACAGTGGAGCAAATGAGAAGCTGCGGGGGAGGGCGGGTTTTTTTGCGGGGAGGGGGACGGGGAGGGCTGAGACATGCTGAACCAAACTGTGAATGCTTGGGAATGGCATCAAGTTAGCGTCTCTCTCAGCAGCCCTGGATCCAGCCCCTCTGGCTGGGGCCTGCCCCCTTTTCCTTCTCCCTGTAACCCAAAACAGCCCCCAAGACTCCCATCTTTCCCCACCCTGGGGCAAGTCTTCCCTACATTCATTGCTTTGCATGTTCCCTCCTCCTCCTCCTCATCACCGACTCCTCGCAGCCCCTGTGCTTCTACCAACAAAACCTTGCCCTAGATCAGTGGGCACCAACCAGTGGATGGGGACCTACCAGTAGATCTTGGAGCCTCTGACAGGTGATCCTGACTGGTTTGGCCAGGAAGCTATCAAGAACTGGCACTTCAGTTGCCTCTCCCCTCCCTCCCCACACTGTCATGCTGCTCCTGCCCTCTGCCTCTTGGAGCTGCCCCTTGAGAGCCTCCTGCTTGCTGTGCAGGGTGTAGGAGGGAGAAGAGTGGGATGCTGATGCCAGGGTGGTCCCCCTCCACCCCAGTACCCTGTCTCCACACAGGAGAAGGAGATGGCGGAGCTTGGCCATGCAAATCTCTGGCGCTCACACACAGTGTGTGTGTGTCTGTCATTCTCACAAACACACACTGCCCTTCCCTCTCATCTCCTGAGGCAACAGGTACATGGGGGGTTGTTACTACTTTTCTGCTTGCAACGTGGGTTATTTTGGGTTTTGACTGGTCTGTGCATTTCATAACTTCCATTTCTCTCTTACGCTTAAATTTAATTATTTGAGTAGTGAGTTCTAAAATGCCTAACCAGGAGTAATTATCCCTATGGCAGTTGTGCTTCTGGAAGTGGCTGGCATGTCCCTGCAGCCCCTGACTGTGTCAGAGCAGGGGGTCTCCACATGTCCTTGCCTGCAGACACCACTCCTGCAGCCCCATTGGTCAGTAATGGAGAACTGTGGCCAGTAAAGGCTGGGGGGTTGGTGCCTGTGGATGAGGAGCAGCACATGGAGTCACTCACTATATGCTAGCTGCTTTTGGGGGTGGTGCAGGGCTGGGGGTGAGCCTACCTTGGCTCTGCTGCTCCATTCCTAGGGACAGCTGTCTGGCTTCTCCCAGGGTGGGCAGGGCTTGAGCTCACATCCCTGTGCTCCCCAGGCAGGTGCATATCCCTAGGCCATGTCAGAACCCATCCCACCTTCAGAGGGTCCCTTATTCTGTATTGGCTGCCTGGTTGCTCCCATGGTGGGCAGAGACTTGAACCCAGCACTCTGTGTTCCCTAGGGGAATGCCCTATACCCAAAGTTACTCTAGGGTCCTGCCCAGCCACGTTCAGAGGGTCCCTTATGCTGCCTTCCTAATGTAGGACCCAGCTCCTTCCCTAGGGCAGCCTCTGTTGGCTGTCCAGGTGCTCCCAGGGTGAACAGGATTTGAGCCCCCAACCCTGCACTCCACAGGCAAACACCCTATCCCCTAGGCCTCTCCAGAACCCACCCCACCGCCCTACCTTTAGGGTGTCCCCTCCCACACTCTGAACCCCTTTGCCCAATACTAAAGCCTGCACCCCAACCCTTTATCCTAGCAGGGTGAGGCTTCAGAGAAGCGGAGGGGGAGAAGGAAGGAAGTGGGGCAAGAGTATTTGGGATTGAGGTAGATCTTACATTGTACTTAAATTGAAAAAGTGATCTTGTGGTTAAAAAGGTTGGAGACCACTGGCCTAGATAATACCTCCACTGCACACGGGCCAGCCCTCTGCAGAGAGGGCCCAGAGGGGCAGCTCTGTTGGTCTGTGTCTGCAGAAATGAGGTGTCCTGTGGCCTCAGAAAGACTGGCCGATTTATTTGGGAATAAGATTTTGTGAGTAAAAACTGCTTCATTGAATCACCCTGACAGGTAGGAAGTTTATCCTAATGTCCAACCTAAACCTCCCTTGCTGCAGTTTAAGCCCATTGCTTCTTGTTCTATCCTCAGAGGCCAAGAAGAACAATTTTTCTTCCTCCTCCTTGTGACACCCTTTTAGGTACCTGAAAATCGCTATCATGTCCGCTCTAAGTCTTCTCAGCGAGGCCCTGCCCACAACTGGCATTAAAAGGACAAGGAAAAGTGACAAGGAGTTCTGTGGCACCTTATAGACTAACAGATGTATTGGAGCATAAGCTTTCATGGGCAAAGATGCATCTGATGAAGTAGGTCTTTGCCCACGAAAGCTTATGCTCCAATACATCTGTTAGTCTATAAGGTGCCACAGGACTCCTTGTCGTTTGCAGATCCAGACTAACATGGCTACCCCTCTGCTACTTGAAAGCTGAATAAAAGATTCTGGATACTCAGCTCATGTCTATTTGGGCACCAAAAGCCGTTAGGAGGGTTTGGAAACATCCCAGCTGGGGTGGTAGGAGCTTTATGCACAGGAGGGTCTCACGGGCCTTAAACTCAGCTGGGCCCTCTCGGGGCCACCGTCACACAGACCCCATTGGCCTGAGGCCTTTTCTGTCAGTGACACAGCAGGTGGGAATCCCCCAGTCAGAGCTCAGCCTAGATAATTGTACAGACCCATCCACACTGTATCGCAGCCTCTCAAGCATTGATTGGTCTTCCTATCCCTGTGGCCCGGGCCCGGGATTGCTCCTTTCCACAGGGGACTAACACGGATACCCCTCTAATAAAGGACAAGGAAAGTGAGTCCTGGGGGCAGTGGATGGAAGGGGAACATTGAAGATGGAGGGTGAAAGGTCTATTTGTTTCTGTAACTCACTGGCTGTATTTCTCTCCTTTTGCCCCAGGAATGAGACCAAAATGGGTCTGGAGAACCATACAGTGGTGACTCATTTCATCCTCTTAGGGATCCCCAACACCGATGGCTTCAAGACCATCCTCTTCATCACCTTCTTAGCCTGTTATCTCTGCACCCTGCTGGGCAACCTGCTCATCATCTCAGCCGTCCTCGCCGACCGCCACCTGCACACTCCCATGTACTTCTTCCTCTGCAACATTGCTGTGCTGGACATTGGCATCTCTTCCATCAGCATCCCCAAATTGCTGGCCAGCCTCTGGGCCAACAGTAGAATCATCTCACTGGGCGGGTGCATGGCCCAAGTCTTCTTCTTCCACCTTCTGGCCAGCACTGAAAGTCTGTTCTTCACCATCATGGCTTTTGACCGCTACGTGGCCATCTGCCACCCGCTGCACTACCCGCTCATCATGAATCGCAGGGTGTGCACCCTCCTAGCCACTGGCAGCTGGATCGCCTGCTCCTTCCAAGCCACCATTGTCACCTGCCTGATCTTCACGCTGCCCTACTGCGGGTCCAACGTGGTGGATTATTTCTTCTGTGACATCTTCCCCGTGGCCAAGTTGGCCTGCGCGGACACGTACATCTTGGAGACCGTGATCTTTATCAATATTGGGGTGGTGCCCATGAGCTGCTTTCTCCTCATCCTTGGGTCCTACATCCGGATCATCTCCTGCATCCTGAAAATTAATGCCGGCGAAGGGCGTCGCAAAGCGGCCTCCACTTGTGCCTCCCATCTGGTCGTGGTGACCATGTTCTTTGGGCCCTGCGCCTTGATATACACTCACCCAGAGATGAGCAAAGTGCTGGTGACCCCTGTGAACATTTTTGGCAACGTAGTCATGCCCATGCTGAACCCAGCCATGTACACGCTGCGCAACAAGGAGGTGAAAGCAGCTCTGAGAAAACTGGGAGGGAGTCAGAGGCCTGCAGGTTGATGTGCAGCAAATGCAGGAGTAGCATGTGAGTCTCTTTGGAAACTCACCTATAAATACATTGGCACAGCCCCTTGGTGGCTTTTGTGGTGCATCAGAATTAATAGGAATCAGAGACTTAGACCTTGGTCTTGTAGAAAATCTCTGCCTTTACGTTCATCATTATAAGGCAGGATTTCCACTGCAAGGATTCTCATGCCTGGTGTGTGACTCCTCTCCAAGCAATCAGCCCCTGGCTTGAGTTGTGCACACTGGACTTGGGCAGAGGATTCAACCAGTGCTCGCAGCAGTGCCAAACAGCAAGGTGAAACCACCTCTCTCCTTGTCAAAAACTTCCTTTGTGCGTCCCATGGCCACATTTGCTGTTCTGGCCCCAGTGTCCCACTGGGAGCTTCACGTTCAGCTAATTCTCCACCATGACCCACAGATCCGTTTCAGAGTGCCCAGTCATAGAATCATAGAATCCCAGGGCTGGAAGAGACCTTGGGATGTCATCGAGTCCTGCCCCTGCCCAAAGCAGGACCAATCCCAACTCAACCATTCCATCCAGGGATTTGTCAAGCAGGGATTTTAAAAGCTCTAGGGATGGAGATTTTACGCCTACCCTAGGAACCCAGTCCAGTACTTCAGCCCACTTCCTAGTGAAATAGTTTTCTTTATATCCAACTTAGACCTCCCCATTGAAACTTGAGACCATTGTTCCGTGCTCTGCCTGAGAACAGCCTCTCTCCTTCCTCTTTGGAACCCCTTCAGGAGTTGCAAGCTGCTATCAAATCCCCTCACTCTTCTCCTCTGCAAACTAAATAAGCCCAAATCCCCATCCTCTCCTCAAAGGTCATGTGCTCTAGTCCCCTCATCATTTTGGTTGCCTCCGCTGGACCCTCTCCTGAACTTGCTGGCACTACATACGGAAAAGGTCTCAGGATCTCTACTAGGACTGAGGTAGGGCAGTTGGAAGATGTGAAGGCTCAGACGACACATGCAGACAATAAAGTTACCCGGGTTGTGGGTAAGGCAGGAGGTGAATCAATTCATGCCAGGGACTATGGAGGTGAGGCAGGAAGTTAGGTGAATAACATCCCTTTCGGGGCTCCATGCTGGTAGTACAACAGAAATGCTAATGCCTGGTCCAGAATTGTCCCTGACTTCTCACATGTTGGTTTAAACATAGGAAAGGCCAGGCTGGGTCAGACCAAAGGCCCATCTAGCTCAGTGTCCTGTCTTCTAACAGTGGCCAATACCAGATGCCTGAGAAGGAGTGAAGAGAACAGGAAACCATTACGTGATCCTTCCCCTGTCATCCATTTCCAGACTGTGACAAACAGAGGCTAGGGACATCATTCCTATTGATCCTGGCTAATAGCCATTGATGGACCTAACCTGCATGAATTTAGCTCTTTTTTTGAAACCTGTTAAAATCCTGGTCTTCAAAACCTCCTCTGGCAAGGAGTTCCACAGATTGACTGTCCACTGCATGAGAAAAAACTTCCTTTTGTTTGTTTTAAACATGCTGCCTATTAATTTCATTTGGCGACTCCTAGTTCTCATATTAGGGGAAGAAGTAAATAATTTTTTCTTTATTCACAGTGCCTACATCTATCATGATTTTATAGACCTCGATCATAACCCCGTTCCCTTAGTCTCTTATTTTCTAAGCTGAAACGTCCAAGACTTTTTAATTTATTTTCATATGGGACCTGTTCCAAACACCTAATAATTTTTGTTGCCCTTTCTGAACCTTTTCCAGTGGCAGTATATCTTTTCTGAGATGAGATGACCACATCTGTATGCAGTATTCTAGGTGAGGTGGTACCATGGTTTTATATAGAGACAATGTCCTATTCTCTATCAGGGATGTTAAATATTAGTTAATTGAATAATTGGTTAACCTCATTTCTTCTTACCCGGACTTGACTATTCTATTGTCCGTGGCTATGTCTACAGTATGGCTATGTCTACACTGACGGCTTCTTGCGCAAGAACATCTTGCGCAAGGGTTCTTGTGCAAGAAGCCGCCAGTGTAGACATAGCCACCATGTTTCTCACACAGTAATATCGGGCGGTGTCCTCGGGTTTCAGGCCGGTCATTTGCATACTCGACTGCTTCCTTATAAGAGCCCGGCACTGCTCCTGCCAGTGATGGGCTTGACTCGTCTAGGGCTCCTGGTGCAGGAGTCAGACTGACCCCTCCCAGGTTTCTGCAGCACTTGGCAGAAGGCTCTGGGATACTCCTTACACTTTTGGATACCTGGGGGAGGGGGAGGATGTATTTCCTCACACAGGAATTGAGTGACTGGCTGCTGTAGTGTCCTCAGCATCTCTGTGACTCAGAGCTCAGTTTGGCTAAGCCTAGTCAACTTGTGGAACTGCTTGCCAGAAAATGTGGTGAAGTCTAGAACTTTAACAGGGTTCCAAAAAGAGCTAGATAGATTTATGGAGGTTAGGTCCATCAATGGCTATTAGTCAGCATTGGTAGGAATGGGGTCCCTAGCCTCTGTTTCTCTGGAGTGACAAGGGAGGAATCACATGAGGATTTTCTGTTGTGTTCCCTCCCTCTGGGGCATCTAGCACTGGCCACTGTCAGCAGACAGGATACTGGGCTGGATGGTCCTTTGGTCTGACCCAGTATGGACATTCTTATTTTCTTACGAGGATTATGTTCTTATAGAAGGCAGGTAAGTGGAAAAATGGCTCATGGGGGCTAAGTCTGAGGCAGGGAAAATACCAGCCAGGAGCAACAGCAGGTAATTTAAATTTCAGACCTGTGTCCCATTGGCTCTTCTGGCTCCCTACCAACACCCTGCGCTACCCCAGTTTAACCCTTTGGTCACTGAGTGCAGGCCAGCACTTCTCCTAATCATCACAGCAAAGAAAGAAGAAGCGGAGCCAAAGGCTTCCCTTGTTGATTGATCTGTGTCTACACAGCACTGTGCCGGATCAGCTGATTGTCGGCACAGCACGGTGGCCATTTTATTTTAATGAAGCGAGGATTATTTAAATCCCTGCTTTGTTGACTATGTCGGGTAAACTACTTTACATGGCTTCGTTGACGGAGCCATGTAATCTAGACACACCCCTAGTCATCACAGCAATGAAAGAAGCAGGCAGGTGCCTCGTGGTGTTTGAAAAAGCACAGTGCAGCCCAACATCATTGGAAGTCAATGGGCATTAGGTGCCAGCACCATGGGGCTTTTGGAAAATCTTTCTGGGCACCTAATAACCTTAAAAATGCTGCACCTGGTTCCTTCCTCAAACTCTTCAGTTCAGCACAGAACACAAGGCAGGTCTTCTGGCCCTGGTCACGTAACATGGACCCCTGTTCTCCAATGTCTCAGGCTGGTGCTTTCAGCACCAGAGCATCCTGCCCCTGGTGCAGACAAACACAGAAGCTGAGAGGCTCAGAGCTACCTAGAGACTTTGAGTGCTCAGTGCCTTCTGGGAAACAAGTGGAGCCTAAGTCTCTTGGGAGGCTGAGAAAAGTTCAGGCCTAAACTTTCCCAATGAACATGAAAACAGAGGCCTAAAAATGGAGCTTTATTAGATGACCACTCCCACGGGTCTCAGTGAGACCCACTCTTGCCTTGACCCAGAGAGCGGAGGAGGCCAGTGTGTGGGATGTGTAAGGGCCGGAAGTAAATCCTGGCTCCCTTGTGGCCAGGCGTGGGTGGCAGATCATTTGCCTGGGCAGCATTACGATTGGCTGGGGCAGCCAATGTCCCTTTGCAGACATTCTGATGGCTACAGAGCTGCCCGGAACAGTGTGTTTCTAGCATGGGGTTACTGGGGCTCTTGGCACATGTCGGTGCTGATGGATGGAAATGCGAGTCAGAGGCGAGGGTGTGTGGGTTGCGGGTGTTTGCTGAAATTCACTTTCACCAGCTTGTTTTGATCAGCCCAGAGATGCAGACCAGGCATGTCCTGAGGTGTTAAATGCCCCGACTGTTTGCCTGGAGACTGCTTCCCCTTTTTGTGCCAGGCCCTGTGTTGTGCTGTGTCACTGTATCTCTGGTGCAGTAATAGGTGGCAGTGTCTGCAGTTGTCAATGCACGGAGCTGCAGCGAGACCTGGTTCCTTGTGGTGTCCCCAGAGAGGGTAACTCAGCCTCGGAGAGAAAAGGCGTAGAGTGTATCCCTGTTTTGTGGATACATCCACTCCAACCCCTTCCAGGGGGGCTGCCGGACCCAGAGCCAGAAATAATGCTGGGCAGTGATGGAGAAACCGGAGACAGCACAGGTCATAGTGAGGTTCTCTCCGGGCTTCACCACTTCTGGGCCAGACTGGACCATGTGCACCTCAGACAGGACACCTGGGGAAGGGAAACAAATTAAGGAAGGAATTAGCCAGTTAATGTCTGTGTGTGTCTGTCCCTAAATTCCCCATGTGTCCCATGGACATTCACAGCTGGGGCGGCGAGCTGGGCAAGGAAAAGCAGCAGAGGTTCCATTCTCATTCCCAGGCACTGATGGAAACTCCCCAGCGGGCAGGGCCGAGCAGGTCTGTGTCTGGGCAGAGACTGAGGCTGCTAGAACCAGGGGTTGGTATTTAACGAGGCAGCCCCGGGCAGGGATTTGCATGCGGGTTCCCAAGGTGGGTATAAGAGGAGCCAAGGGAGAGCTCAGTGATGTCCCCATGGCTCAGCTCTGCACAGAGGTAATGACCGGGGATGGCTGGGAGGGGACTCAGGACAGGGTCTGTGAATCACAACCTTCCAGCGGGGGCTTCCGAGCAATTCACTGGGCCTTGAGGAGAAATACCAACAGTGCACAGAAGCGTCAGTAGAAATGCGCTGTCAGGTGAACGAGAAGGAGGGAAATGATTCATTCATTAATAATAATAAATGATAATGGACATCTCACATGACAGATGTGGTGCGGGGTGGGGGACAGTGTCTGACACACAGAGCTTTTGTGTGAGTGTGTGTGTGTGTGTGTGTGTGTGAATAAACTGGATGTAGAAATGCCCTTGACGTGCAAATACTCCAGGCCCGGGCACCTACATTTCTGCTCCTTTCTCCCGACGCTCCCACGCATGCGCCTGTGGCTCACTAGCGCCCCTGGCAGAGAATTTCTCCCGCCGCAGCCTCAGGTGGGATTTTGTCTGGGCCCGGCCTGGCTTCCCCGCCCTGTGCGCGTCTCTGGCTCCGTAACACATGGCAGGGCCCTCGGGCCTCAGAGTGCGCATGCGCAGGGAGAACTTGCCGCTGTCCTTGGTGGCTGCGAATCGGCCCTGCGCGGAGGCGGCGGTTTGTGACTTCGCTGGCCGCTCCCGCCCCTTCCCGGGCACCTGCTTGTCCCCTCCCATCCAGGGGCTGGTGACACCAAACCCGCTGGGGGCTCATTGCAGAGTCTGGGCCTCTCCGGGCTTCTCCAGCGCGGGGCCCGACTGCGTCAGAGCCACCTGCGGGCGGGCCCCGGGGGGAGAAGGGAACCGGTAAATGATCAATAGTTAATACAGCAACAATCCAGCCACGTGCTCCAGGAGCGACTGGCAGCAACCAAGAGAGCAACGAGCCACATGTTCCAATAAACAGCGTGAGGCCGCCGCCCCCTGAACGACCGCCCCCTGCCCCTCCGCAGCTCTCTGGCCTGTGTGGACACTGATCGCTTCTCTTGGCGGGTGGGGCTGCCCGTTGGGACTGAGGGGCACCGTGCCGCTGGGAGGGATCCAGTCAGGTTGCAGGGGGGCTGCAGGTCAGGAGTGAGGGGCACGCCAGGGCCAGGCTGAAACGGACTGCAGAAGGTTTTCCCAGGGCCGGCTGCCTGGCCTTAGCGGATATTTCTGTCACCTCTGGGTGGCTGGGAGATGCCGGCAGCCCCCTTTCAGGGCCGTCTCAGGTAACACGCAAACCACGCACCTGCGCAGGGCACCTCGACATTTGGGCAGCAAATTGCTCCAAGTTTCCCGACGCCCATGGAGCTGGGTGCGAAATGAGGTCACTTCTCCACACAGGAAACAAAGGCTGTACCCGGAGCAGGATTTGATTTAAGATTCAGACTCCTAAATTTTAGCTACTTGTGAAAATTGGACTTAATCACTTGCTCCGGTCACAGGCGGGGTGTGACGCAGCATCGCGCTGTTCTGTCTCCTGGCAGCGGGGTTCCAGAGTCCGGAACCAACCCTGGCAGTGTCCCTGCGGGGAGGGCAAGGGCTCCCCGCTGCTCTGGCTTCACTGCCCTGCTCTTTGTGCCAGTCCCTGCTTTCTGTGTCACTGTGTAGCTTCTGGCACAGAAATACGTGTGTCTGCAGCTGCCCTGAGCCGGCAGATACTTGGTGCTGGAGGATATCCACGGTGCTGGTGCGGTCTTGAGCCGGTGATGTTGGCGGCGGCCAGATCACGGTCTGCGTGCCCTGCCATGCAACCGCTCAGCCATGTCTGCCAGCTCCTCCACCGCCATCAGCTCGGCCCAGCCCCGACACGCTGCAGCATCCAGCAGCGGTGACGGTGCGGTGACAGAGCTGAGGGTGACTTGCCCAGGGCCGGGACCTGAGCTGGAGCTGACAGGACACCTGGCAGGGTCGGTCAGGACACCTGGGAAACAGCCTGGATCGGTCATCCACCGCCCACCTGCCCCAACCCACCGCGCCGCCTCTGCCGCTCCGACCCCTCACCTGGGGCAACTCAACCGTTATTGACTGTTGACGTCTGTTTATTACTTATCGATTATTAATTGGAAGCTCAGGTCGGTAGCTAGGTAGGCGGTTTGGTGTCTCTATTGCCTTATTAAGAGGGAAATTCACGTTAAGATCCCGAGAGATCTGGCAAATCTCGGCCTGATATTCCCAAGGACAACGGGCTCTGTTTCTGGAGGGTTTTTGGCAGCTGCTCTTTTCCCCCATAACTACACGTTGGCAGGAGGGTTTGTGACCATTTAAATGGGCTCCGAGCGCTTTCATTGCATTCACTGGAGGTGGTTCAGGTTGGATGGGCGGAGAAGGGGTGTAACCTTGAACTGGCCCCAGTATCTGGGCTCCAGGCCCTGGCCTGAGACCCCCGTTTTGAAAGTGACATAAATAAATGGGATTTCCAGCTTCTTACTCAAACGTGACACTTTGCTGCCCTCTTGTGGCTCTGTCCGATTGGTGAGCATGGGAACTATTTCGCTCTCTTTTTCCTTGACAACATAAGCTACCAAATCAAAAGGTCATTGGACTGCACATCCAGTAATTTGATCTATGCCAGTAAACGCAAGCAATGCCCCACTGCTATATATATTGGACAAACTGGATGGTCCCTACAGCAAAGAATCAATGGACAAAAATCAGATATATGTAAAGGGAACATAGAGAAACCTGTTGGGGAACATGTCATCTGGCAGCATATTATGAGCTGGATCCCTGGCTCCCCCTTGACACCAGCTGAAACTCCGCAGGAACAAGTGACTGCAGCTCCCATTGACCCAGGACCCCGTACCTGCAGATGTGCAGGTAAATATGGAGGTGTGGGGACTGTGGGGGGGCTAACCCTGGTGGACCAGATCCAACCCGCCAGCCAGTATTTGCCCACCCCTGTCCTAAAGGCATCGCGGTTCCACTTACTGTATTTTGATAGCCTCGATTTCCTTCCTATCTAGATGAAGGGTGTGATGTAGTGGGGGGTGGGGCTGTCTGCTCTGTGACCAGGGTCCCCCTGCGCAGTGAGGACCTGGGTCCTCACTGACTCTCCCAGGTGTGTATTGACCCAGACACCCAGGCTCAGCCTCCCAGGGAGAGACAAAGGAAGGAGGGTGGAGACCAGCACCTGGCTGGGGAGCAGGGCTGGAAGAGAGTTTTGAGTTTCTGTCTGGTATCATGGAGGAGGCAGCCTAAGCAAGGGGCTGGGATTTAGGGGCCCAGGCTCCCCCATCTCAAGGGGGCTGAGTCATCCTAGGCCTGGCCTATAACAAGATTACATCTATCCAGTGCTGTATCCTGGAGAGGTAATAAACTCCCTCTATTCTACTGGCTGGTGGAGTCTGTTCGTGCCACTACGGGGGTGCAGGAGGCGAGGGAACCCCAACGCACCGCCACCACTTACTGTATTTCGAAAGCCTTGATTTCCTTCCTATCTAGATGAAGGGTCTTCCCGTCTCTGCTGTCCAAACCATCCTTTTACTTTTCCTCGGACCCCTCCGCTGCCCGTCACCAAACGCTTCCTTCGTTTCTAACCCTCCCCCAATCTCTTCTCTGTCCTCTGTTGAGCGCTGGTCCCGATGATCTTTAGAACTCGGATACGGAACCCTCACTGGAATCCACTGCCTCTCCTCCTCCTGATTAGCGTTTCATGGAACCAGTCCTGCCCCTTTGCTTTACCATCCCTTTGCTTAACACCTGTGATGACGTTGGGGTTCCCCATCTCCTGCACCCCGTAATGGCACAAACAGACTCCACCAGCCAGTAGAATAGAGGAGTTTATTGCTTCTCCAGGATACAGCACAGCATCTGTCATCTGGTTACAGGAACTGCAGCTAAGAGGCCTCAGTGCCCCCTTGGAGATGGGGGTGGCTGGGCCCTACAATCCCAGCCCACTCCCCAGCTCCTTCCTAGGCTGTCTGCTCCATGCTCCCAGACAGAAACTAACTAACTCTCTTCAGCCCTGCCCCAGCCAGGGGCATTCCACCTTCCTTTGTTTCTCTCCCTGGGGGGGGTAGGTGGTCAGACAGGTTTGAAGACCCCTTTGCATAATGACTCATCCCCTGCCCTGCTGAGCAGCCAGGGGAGGACACTCACAACCCATGACACAGCATAGCAACCAGCAAGGTACACCCCACTACGTCACAACACCTCAATGATATTATTGCCCTGTCTCTCTCCCTGCTCTAATTTCTCACCTAAGGACAACCCGAAGAGGAACAAACCCCCAGAACTGTTCGGTCCCAAGTGTGTGTTTCCTAGGGATCAATGGCCCCTGACACTCAGGAATCATCAATTTGGCCCGGCCTGGCTCTGGGGAGTTGCATTTCTAGGCGGGTGGGATGTTGAGCCCGGAGAAAGAATGTGGCTTCCGGTGCCTCCATGTGCGGGTCCCACCCAGAACTTTGGGTCTTCGAGCTCTGTAGTAAGCTTTTGGAGACCTTCCGCCTGGGCCAGGAGTGGAGAGGCCAGGACACGTGTGAGGGGCAGGGGTAATGTCCTGGCTCCGGGACAGTGACCGGCCTGGAGCCGAGCGGAGCTGGGAGATCCTTGGGTTAGCCAGTGGTTGGGGTGTTTGTTTGTTTGTTTGTTTGTTTGTTTGTTTGTTTTTAAAGAAATTGTCACAGACAGGTCTGGTGCCCGATTAAAACCAGTTCTGCTGTCACATGTCGCACACCTTTGTGTGTTTTCAGCCGGATTTAACTTTGACAGTTGGTGCATTTCAGCGATGGGGAGTGGAGAGATGTTTTGGGGGAGTTTTGCGGGGTGGGGTGTGTTTGCTGAATGAAATCCACGTTATTTCCCAACATTTATGAATAAAAATCAGATCCCTCCAAGGCTACAGAAAAATAAAGTTGCGAGGCATTAAAGGTCCCTCATGTCTGCAGGGAACCCGCTTCCCTGTTCTGTGCCAGGCCCCGCTGTGCACTGTGTCGCTGTGTGTATCTGGCGCAGTAATAGGCGGCGGTGTCAGTAACTGTCAGTGAGCGGAGCTGCAGGGAAAACTGGTTCCTGGAGGTGTCTGCAGAGAAGGTGACTCGAGCCTGGAGGGACTGGGCGTAGCTCATGTGCCCGCTGTTTGCATGTAGGAGTCCCATCCACTGCAGCCCTGTCCCGAGGGACCGGCGGATCCATTGCCAGTAGTAAGTGCTGTCAGCGATGGACACACCCGAGACAGCGCAGCTCAGGGTGAGGGTCTGTGACGTAGTGGGGGTACCTGGCTGGTTTCTATGCTGGCTCTGTGGTAACCCCCACTGGCTGCCATCGGTACCACAGCCCAGAAGGACAGGGGATGAGTCATTATGCTCAACCTGTCTGACCAGCTACCCCACAGGGAGAGAGACAAAGGAAGGGGGAATGCTGCCCTGGCTGGGGGCAGGGCTGGACGAGAGTGAGTTAGTTTCTGGCTGGAATCATGGAGGAACCAGCCTAAGCCAGGGGCTGGGATTGTAGGGCCCAGCCACCCCCCATCTCAGAGGGGGGCACTGAGGCCTCTTAGCTGCAGTCCCTGTAACCAGATTACATCTGTGCTGTGCTGTGCTGTATCCTGGAGAAGCAATAAACTCCCTCCATTCTATGGGCTGGTGGAGTCTGTTCGTGCCATTACGGGGGTGCAGGAGTCAGGGGACCCCAACGCATCATCACACTGGTGTCAGAAGTGGGATGCACTGCACCCCATGGATGGAGCATCCAGCGGCGAGCGACTAGGCGCAGTAGAAGCAAGAGCCATGGAACCAGGCGTGCTGGAAACAGAGTGGCGGTTCCTGAGAATCGTACGCAGCAGCACTAGACTGGTGAGTCTGCACCGAGGGACCAGCGGGAGATGGCCTACACCCAACTCCTGAAGGCAGAGCTGGTGAAGCTGTGCAGAGAGAGGGGCTTGCCTGTGCGGAGCGCAACCAAGGCCCAGCTGATTGCCCGGGAAGAGAATGACCAGCCACAGGGCTGGGATCCTGTCCCCGTGGGGAGCAGCCAGACCCCCACTGGGAGCGTGTCAGGCTCGGAGAGGGGCGGAGCGCTGAGGCCGAAGAGACCGGACTGCCTCCCAGGAGCACTGCAAGCGTAGTCCGCCCAGGAGGGTCCAATCGCGGAGCTGCGGCTAGAAATCCAGCTGCAGATGAAGGAATTGGAAGTCCAGGACCGTAGAGAGCAGCGACAGCATGAGCTGGCCATGGCAGAGCGGAGAAGCGGCAGGGCCCCAGCTGCGCCGAGTGCAGATGAGCCCCAAAGGCCCGGGGCGGCCAGACGCTTGGAGAAGCTCGTGGTGGCCCAATTGAAGGACATGGGCGATAGACGGGTTCTCAGCTCCTTTGAGAGGGCCTGTGGACTGCAACGGGTCCCCAGCTGACTGGCTGCAGGAGCTCATCCCCGCACTGAACCAGGAGGCCACCGGGTGCTCAATCAGCTGGAGGACCTACAGCCAGGGATTACAACCGAGTCAAGGAGGCCCTGCTGCACAAGTTCGGGCTGACCCCGAGATGTACAGGAAGAAGTTCCGGGAGGTGCAGAAGGAGCCACGGAGACCTATGTGGACCTGGCCTCCCGCCTGGCGCAATACTGCCGCAAGTGGGTGTCTGGAGTCGGAGCCCAGACTGCAGAGGGGCTGCCTCAAGCTGTTCATGATGGAGCAGTTCTATGAAGCATGCCCACCTAGACTGAGGCTGTGGCTCAAGGACCGAAGACCAGAGACCCCCCAGGAGGCCGGGAGACTGGCAGATGAGTTCACGGAGAGCCGGTCCGGGTGAACGGGAGTCCCGGAGAGAAAGGGAATCGCACAGAGACCGGATGTCGGCTGAGCGACGGAGGGAGTCAACTACGAGGCGAGCCCAAGGAACAGGTCGTCTGTGCCCCAGAGAACCAGCCAGGGCCTGGACAGAGACAGCCCAAACCCTAACTTGCCATCGCTGTGGGCAAAAGGCCACAAGAGGGCTCAGTGCACCAGGTCCCATGACCTGGGACTTTCCAGGGTTAACTGGCTGGGGCTGGAGGAAGGGCAGGCTGCCCCAGAGGCAGGGGCTGGCAGGCAAACCTCAGCTCAGAGTGGGGAAGGATGCTCAGTGCACCCCGGGAGGTCTGACCTCGGGAGGCGGATTTCTCCGTGTACCGGGTGGGGCAGGACGGCCTGCGGAGCGAGTGCCTCATACCCCTGGAGGTGGATGGTAGGAAGGTGACGGGTTTCTGGGACACGGGGGCGGAGGTGACGCTGGCCCGATCTGACATAGTGGCCCCAGACCGGATACTACCCCACACGCAGCTGACCCTGAAGGGCATAGACGGGTCCCCATTTAAGGTGCCTGTAGCCAGGGTGCATCTGAAATGGGGGGCCAAGGAAGGTCTCAAGGAAGTGGGGGTGCACCCGCACTTGCCCACGGAGGTGCTAATGGGGAATGACCTAGAGGAGTGGCCCCATGAATCCCAGCGGGCTCTAGTCACTGCCCAGAGCCAGAGCCAGCGAGGGGCTGGCAACCTGGATCCAGGGAAGGACTCCTGGCAGGGTCCCCAGGGTCCCATCATCAGGACACGGGTCCAGCCAAGCTGGGACCCCGGACCTAGGCAAAGGTGGGGAACAGGTCCCGATCCCTGCCCCAGCGGCTGAATTCCAGGCTGAGGTGCAGGCAGACCCTCCTTGCAGAGGCTGAGGGACGAGGCTGGCCTCCGTGCAGCTCAGCCCCTGGGGAGAGGAGGCCAGGAGAGATTCCTGTGGGAGCGGGATTCCTGTTCCGGGAATGGCTTCCCCAGGAAGGTGAGGGCATGGGGGTCCAGCGGCAGCTGGTCGCCCCCAAAAGTATCACCTCAAGCTGCTGTATTTGGCCCATAACGTCCCCTTTGCGGGCCACCGGGGGATCCGGAGCACCCGGCTGAGGCTGCTCCAACACTTCTACTGGCCGGGAATATTTGCAGCTGCAGCGGTACTGCCGGTCCTGCGACTCCTGCCAGGGGGGCGGGAAGGCCCAAGACGGAGGAAAGCTGCTCAGGGCCCCTACCCTGTATAGAGGAGCCTCTGGGCTTGCTGAGAGAGTTATGGGAGGGGGAGACCTGCCTGGATGGAGTGTCGGGGGTGGAGGCCGCCCTGGCTGTCCAGAGGAGGCTCGCTGGGCTCATGGCCCCGGCCCGAGAGACCCTGGCCAGAGATCAAGGCCAGGAAGGGTGGGTGCGACCACAGAGGACAGGCCTGTGCCAGTCGCCCTGGAGCGATGCAGCGAGTGGACAGAGGGAAGCCAGTTCATGTGGGGCCTTGCCACGGCCGGCCCGAGTCAAGGGAGCACCCATGTCCCCAGGGCGGGTTCCCACGCAGAGGACCCGAACTTCCCTAGGTCACGAGCGGAGTGACCCTGCTCAGTTCGCTCTCGGAGGGGGAGAACTGTGACGTAGTGGGGGTACCTGGCTGGTTTCTATGCTGGCTCTGTGGTAATCCCCAATGGCTGCCATCGGTACCACAGCCCAGAAGGATGAGTCATTATGCTCAACCTGTCTGACCAGCTACCCCCCAGGGAGAGAGACAAAGGAAGGGGGAATGCTGCCCTGGCTGGGGGCAGGGCTGGACGAGAGTGAGTTAGTTTCTGTCTGGGATCATGGAGGAACCAGCCTAAGCCAGGGGCTGGGATTTAGGGGCCCAGCCACCCCCATCTCAAGGGGGCACTGAGGCCTCTTAGCTGCAGTCCTGTAACCAGATTACATCTGTGCTGTGCTGTGCTGTGCTGTATCCTGGAGAAGCAATAAACTCCCTCCATTCTATGGGCTGGTGGAGTCTGTTCGTGCCATTATGGGGGTGCAGGAGTCAGGGGACTCCAATGCGTCGACACAGGGTC
Organism: Rafetus swinhoei; assembly: GCA_019425775.1. NCBI lineage: Eukaryota > Metazoa > Chordata > Testudines > Trionychidae > Rafetus > Rafetus swinhoei. The sequence goes on along the minus strand of CM033433.1, from coordinate 508,698 downwards.
TTTCCGGGCTTCACCGTCCCCGGGCGGGACTGGACCAGCTGCTCCTGGGAGCGGGCACCTGGGGAAAGCGAACAAAGCGAGAAAGATTTAGCCACCGAACGTCCCTGTCCCTGACTCCGCCGGCCACTGGGACACTCACAGCTGAGGGCAGAGACAAGGGACAGGAGAAGCAGCAGAAATTCCATTCTGTTCTCCGAGAGACTTCCCAGCTGGCAGGCCTGCAGGGCTGTGTCTGGGCGGAGACTGAGGCTCCTAGAACCAGGGGCTGGTATTTAACAGGAACCCCGGGCAGGATTTGCATGTGGGTTCCCAGGGCTGAATAAGAGACACCAGTGCCCTACAGGGCGGTGCGCCAGGACAGGGTCCGCTGACAGAGAACTGCGCTCAGCCCGCACACGGCAACCACACGGGTAATGTGGCTGTGAGAGGACTCCATGGGGCCCTGGACTGGGATGTAGGAGACCTGGCCAGGGATTTCATGGGGGATTCCCAGGATAAAATACCAGGGGCAGGGAACCCTATGGGAGCGCTCTCTGCTGGGTGGGAGAGGTCACTGCAGAGCCCCAGGGGTTATGAACTGTCTCTCCGGGTACAGCCTGGGCAGAGGCAGGGACAGGTTTCAACAGGCCACTGGTTCCATTATTAGCCTTGTAAAAGACTCGCGCTGCTCCTGCCAGGGATCTGACTTGCTAGTCCCAGGGCTCCGGGTGCGGGAGTCAGACTGCCCCGGGCTGGGTGTCTGTGCAGCGCCGGGCACAGGCCGCCGAGATCCCCCTGAAGAGCTCCCTGCAGTGACTGTGTTTCCTACACAGGGACTGAGGGGCTGGTGCCTCTCAGACGATGGGGCGGGAGAGGGAGAAAGCGATCTGGAACCACTACTCATGCGCAGAGGACCCGGCCTGCGGGCCCATTTGCTCGCCTCAGATTGGCTGGATTGAGGAGCTCAGTGACGCATGAAGCCTTTCCACTGAGTGTCCGTGTCTTAGCACAGAGCTTACGTGGGTCTGTGACTCTCCGGCTTTCAACAGCGGCTGCTCTCTGGAGCGCTGTTCCCTGGTCCATTCTGAGGCAGGTTCTTCTGTGTCACAGCTGGACAGCCCCACTGCCAGCATTGTGCCAGGCGAGTTCTCCTGCTTGGGGAAATCGTTGGGACCACCGCGGTGCAGTGCATGAGGGGCCCAGGGTGACAGCTTCGCGCTGGGCTATAATGGCAGGGGGTTAGTGAGTCCAGGTTCAACAGGAAACTCTGGCCATGCTTAGCCCACTAAGGATTTGGACAACAAAATCCCTGAATGAAAGTGGTTCTGACTCTTTCCCTTCCTGGAGCTTGTCGGAGCCAGTGTAAACCGCCTGGCTGAAATCAATCTGAGCCTTTGCAGGAGGCGCAGATTCTCCTGGCTTCTGGTGTCTCCTTTAACTCCGGTCCTGAGCCGCAGCCCTGGGATAGAGAAGCAGGACAACCACGAGTGAAATGGGTCAGCTCTGCTGCTGCTAATCTGATTCCTGCCTTCTCTGCTGCCAATGATGCTTCACAGAGCAGCAGAAATGACATCATTTGCTGACGTCACAGCCCTACAGATGGAGATCAGAGTCTGCCAGCTGCCCGCTGGGTGTTTCAATAGCGAGGCCTGGCACAGGCAAGAGGCTGGCTAGTTAATCCGCTTCCCTTTGTGCCGGGCCTGCGCTGTCTCACTGTGTCTCTGGCGCAGTAATAGGTGGCGGTGTCCCAGGTGCCAGCGAGCGGAGCTGAGATAAACTTCGTTCTGGAGGTGTCCTGGTGATGGTGGCACTTTGAGAGCCGGGCTGTACTCGTGGTTCCGGAGCTGCGGATAAACCCGACCACCTGCCTGCCCCGGGGGCTGCCGATCCAATCCCAACAGTAGTCACCACGGAGGCACCGAGACTGGTGAGACTGAGGTCCCCCGGCTTCACCGTTCTGGCCGGACTGAACCAGCTGCACCTGGGAGAGGACGCCTGGAGCCAATGGAGCAAACACACACTAGAGGAGTCTGCAGCCTGGCTCCCGATTCCCCAGGTGTCCCACGACACTCAGCTGGCAGAGAGCAGGGCAAGGAAAAGCAACAGGGATTTCATTTTCCTTTCCAGGCACTGAGGGAAACTCCCCAGAGTGCACGGCTGGGCTGGTCTGTGTCTGGGCGGAGACTGAGGCTCCTAGAACCAGGGCTGGTGGAACAGGAACCCAGCAGGATTTGCATGCTTCCACAGGGCGGGTATAAGGGACCGCGTTGGGTCTGAGCCTCAGTACATGGCTATGCCCACTCGGGTGTTCCCCTACCTCCCAGAGGCCGGGCGCTGAATGGCAGGAAGGGGCCAGAGGCAGCTGGGGAAGGGGGACTGGGCCCCAATTGAACAAGGCCCTCTGGCCAGGATTTATGAGGGTTTTCCTGGGGGATACAATAGCCGGGAAGGGGGCTCTGCTGGGAGCGCTGTCTGGTGGAGGGGAGCATCCTCCTTACACCGGTGGGTGTGTCTCTCTAGGCTCACGGGCTGCTCCAAATGTGCTGGCACCTGCCAGGACACAGACAGTGCCCAGGATGCCCAGAGGGGAATCTCCCGGGAGGGGCAGATGCAAGGAACTGCAGCTGCAGGAGAGCTGGTTTCGAGACGGACAAACCCCAGCATCGAAGGGGGAGGTTCTGTACGTCGCGGAACAGCTGTAGGCTGGAAGGGTCCCGAGCGCGGCGGGGGCACCTTGCAGCCCCCTGCGCCCTGGAGGTTCAGATGATCGAGTGTTCCTGGGGCTGCTTGCAGCAGAGCCACTAGGGAAACGGACCCGCTGAGTTCTGGGGTCTTTCTCATGGGGTCAGAGCTGGGCCATGTGGAGAGGGGCGGGGTGATATTGGAAACATTTGGCAAAATAACTGAATTGCACAGTCTCCGCCCCTTCCTCTGTTGTCCGTTTGGAACCTGGTCTGTCAGTCGCAGGGGAGCAGCTCAACAGGATAAGGGCTGTCAAGGGCAGGACATGAGTCCTGGGAGGCTCTGGCCAGAGGGGACACATCCCCAGGCACAAAGCGGGATCAGCCCTGTGCCGGAACTGACATCTCAGCTCTCCGCGCAGAGAATTAGCCCCGGGCAGGTGGACACAGACCATCGTCACCGCCCCACGAGTCGGACCTCGTTCCTCAGTCCAGAGAGCCGGGACAGTGACCAGTGACAGGTGCCCCAAAGTCAGTGAGAAAGCCCAGCGGGCAGGGCGGGGTCCCCGGCCTTCCCCATTATACTCATCCCCATTCCCAGGCTCAAAGTCTGCAGGTGCGAGTGACTGCGGCTCCCATTGGCGGGAACCCCCCGTACGTGCAGAGGTGCAGGTAAATATGGCGGTGTGGGGGCCATGCGGGGGCTAACTGGTGGACAGGATCCGACCGCTGCCAGCTGCCCAGCCTGTCGTAAAAGCATCAAGTTCCGCTTACTTTATTTCGAGCCTGATTTTTCCTAGCGAGAGAAAGGATCTTCGTATCTACTGTCCAAGCCATCCTCACATCCGCCCTTCTGCCAGGGCGGACTGGCCTGGGGATACTGAATTTCCTGTTGGGCAGTCCTCAGAAGGTCTGGCTGGGGGCTGCTGAGGAGGAGAGGGACAGCACGGGGGCCGCAGCCCTGCAGTCTGGGCTATGACACAGGGCCATTAAGGGGGCGAGAACACAGGCAGCTGCCCGGAGCGCCAACTTGAGAGGGGCGCGCTGTGCTGCCTGGGGAGGGGAGCGAGGGCGAAGCAGCCAGTGATGCCGTCCGCAGGCCCAGGGGACGTAAAGGGGGAGGGGGACGGTTTCAGGAAAATCTCCCGGCGGGTTTGTATTTCAGCCACAGGCTTGGTCTGTGCCCAGCGCCCGGATGTTTGTGTCTGCTGCCCCCGCGCGGCGGCTGCGGATTAGCACGCTGGGTTTGCAGGCGCATCAGGTTTCGTGTCACCGTGTCGCTGGCACAGTGGTAGCGGGCGATCCCCGCGCTTCCGGCCGGTCATTGCAGGCACAGCAGGTTGTTGGAGTTGTCCGGATCACGGAGTCGGCCCCCAACTGCATCAGACAGAACCTGCTGCCGCTGCTGATTCCGGCCACCCACTGCAGCCCCTTCCAGCCTGAATCCTTTCCCACAGCAGGCCCGGCGGCCCTGGCGCAGCCCTCTTGGAGCGCAGCAAGAGAGTACTTGTCAGCCCCGGTTCCTCTGAGCAGGTATCGGGAGGCGCTGGGCTCTGGCCCAGCCCGGTAAAGGGAGGAGACAGAGCTGGACTGGCCCACCGTTCCAGCCCATGGCAATAGTGTAGCTCCAATGACATCCGTGGCGGAACCATCCCATGGAATCAGCTGAACCACTTGAACCAATGGGGCCACCCTGAGCTGGTGCGAATGAGGCTCGCCAATGGGGCCAGATTTCCAGCCGGCACAAACCAGAAATTCTCTGCATTTGCATATGGAGATTGCACCGCCTCAAAACTGCTGAACCAGAGCCAGGAGCGAGCGTGATCTGGAGACAGTGATGAAATCCGGGAAACATGCGGATCTCAGGGGACTTCGGGGGAGCAGAGTTGATCCGGAAACTGCAATGCGGAGATGAATCACGCTGGGTTACTGATGTGATACCCGTCGGAGCGGGTGTAAGTAAAGAGTGATGCAGCTCCGCATAGGGGCTTTTCTGAGCAGTGATTCCCAAAGATTCTGAGATGCCAGGAGAGGAAACGATCCACCCCAGTGTGACGGGTCACTGGTTCGGAATATTTCTCCAGGCTCACACGTGGCATTTTGCTGCCCCTTTGTGGCCATGGGCGACGCTTTCGCGTTATTGCGTTTTGGGGTGTCTTGTCTCTTGTCAGACAAAATATTCCTTCGATCTAGATTGTGAACGTGATTCTGCGTATTTGTGCCAAATCAGAGAAACCTCCCGCCCTGCCCCCGCCCAGACTGTCTGCCCCTTGTCCGGTGTCTGTCCCCGCTGCTATCTGCCTGGGTCGCAGCGCAAGCCTGTCCGAGCAACAAGGAAGCAGGTTTAGCGGGCCGGCGCTCGGGGAGATGCTGGTTCCATAGAACGGCGCTCAGGAAACCCCGCTTGGGATGGGGCAGGCGCCTTTCCCCGCACGGTTTGAATTCACAGCGCGGCCCCAGGCCGCTCCCGGGATAGGAACGGGCCTGGCCCAGCTGCTGACAGTGATTCCAGCGGGAAGGACTCTCCTGGTTTATTTCAAGCCCATCTCCGGCGCTGCGTCACCCTGGCCACTGGCCACCTGCCAGCACAGACCGGGCAAGTAACGTTCCCAGCGCAGAACCGAGCTAGAGCGAGTCTCACTCTGGGTCTGGCTCTCACTGGCCAGCAGCAGATCAGCCCGAGGGAGAGAGGTGGGCGGGGGGAGGGGCAGCAGGATCCCAGAGTAGGAGCCGCTGGTCATGGCGATGCCGGGTAAGAAATGGGCGGTGGGCTGCAGGCGGGGCAGTGGTGGCTCTAGACTAGCTGCCAACAATTGGCGCCCTAGGCGAACCATGCAATCTGAACCATGCAATTTGTGTCCCCAGCTCCAAACCCCTCAATGATGTAAGCTTACAATGATATTGCGCTTGAATTTGGCGCCCCATTTAACTTGGCGCTCTAGGCCGACCGCCTACTTTGACCGCCTACTTTGCCTATATGGACAGGCCAGCCCTGAGAGGGGGAAGGGGTGGTTGAGTTAAAGTGTCTGTCGGTCTCAGACTCTAAGGAGCAGGCTGGAGCTGCTGGAAGTGATGAGGCTAGTTTGCTTGGTTCTGTGTTGGGAGGTGAGTGTCGCATGGAGATAGGACAGACGATCCTGTGTTTACTGCGCTTCTCCCTCCCCCCGAACCTATCAAACCCCAGACAAGGCCAAATTTCTCCTGGGGAACAAGCCAGAACGTACCTGTCCAGGTGCCCCAACCGGCAGATTCCTAAGCGCGTGTTGTTGCAATGACGGGGGGGACATAGAAATGAGGTTACTTCCCCACACAGGAAGCAAAGGCGGTGCCCGGAGCGGGAATTGAACCCACGGCTGATTTCGGAGACCAGAACACCCAATGAGGGGCCAGGCAGGCCCTGGAGTTAGACCACTCAGCCGCCCTGACAGCACCCCCGGCCAGTTTCTTTCGACCTTCGTTTTTTAAAATGTTTGCCTTACTCGGGGGTGGCCAACATCTAAGCTGGGCCCGGCCGGGAGTGGGGGTGGGGAACTTGCAGCTTGGACCAGAACTTCCCAGATTGGGTAGGAGTACCACGCGGTTTTGGTCAGACCATTCTCCTACCGACAAGGAAGAGGCAAAGAAACAGAAACGAGCAACGAACCCAGCCCAGCGGGGAGATAAACTGAATCTCGAATGCAACTATCAAAGCGGAGAGAACACAACCCCCAGCATCACACACAGCCCCACTTTACACAGTTCACCAGAATTAGCCCTTGGGGGAATTTTTCTCACCCTACTTACTTGCATGGGTATGGAATAAAGAAAAGCCGCTCATCTCGCTTTCATTGTCTATTATCAGAACAAAATTATCTTTCTTTCAACAATATCAGGGGAAAAGGCGCACGCAGTCCCCCACTACCACAAATTGTGCAGGCGAGTTCCTACTATTTGAGAAAATCACAGGGGTCACAGCCGCAGTGCAATGGATGGGCTTCACACTGGGAAAACCACCTTCCTGAGTGTATTTCACCCCAGGAAACCACCCCAGAGCCCCTGAACTCTCACATCACGGTGGCTCCCACCTCCACCTCCAAACAACCCCGCCGGCACCGCTTCCCGCTGCTTCAAGCTGCCCTTCCCCTGTCTCCAGACCCCACCCAGAGCCCCGCTTGCAAATTAGGGCCCCGCTCGTCAGCCCGCTCCCACTCCCATAGTGCTCCTCTCGCGCACACATCTGCATACGTGCTCACGCGGCTCCGCCCCTCCGGATGGGCCACGCCCCTGACTGCCCTTGGTCTACACTCTCCAGTCCAGCCAGACCCGGATCTTCAGCTGCTCAGCGCCCGATAGACAGAGCCCAGGACCCTCTCCCAAGTGCTGCCCGAGGGCCGGGGGGTTAAAGGAAAGTAGCAGGGCGGGGGACAAAGGGGCGCAGCAGGAGAGGGTCACCGGTGGGGAAGCCGCGTGGCCGCAGGTTTCCTGCCTGTGTGGTCCTGTCCCCTCCCCGGAACGAGCCACCAGGGGAGCAGATGGAGCCGGGGCCGTGTTGCTCTGCTGCTCCCGCTGCAGCCAGTGAGTGTTGGTGGCGGGGGGGCTGCTGCGGGTGCCTTGTGGGTGGCCCCCACATATCGGCCTACAACCAGCCTCCCAGCTCCCAGCCCCGAGAGTGTCCTTAGCACCGGGCTATGGGGTGAGTCGCTGTCTTGCTCTCTCTGGCCCAGCACGTATGGCAGCCAGGCATCGGGGATTTCCGTGCCTACAGGCTGCAGGTTTGAGGCTGCTGTTACCGCGCTCTGGGGGCCATGAGTTGGTGGGTTGGTTTCTGCTGCCTTCAGAGAGCTATTGTCTATCCTGGTAGCGGGACCGGCCCTGGGGCAGACCCACATTTCCTGCCGCTTCGTCCTGCCACATCCAGCTTCTCCGGGATTCCCCTCGCTGTGTTTCTGCCGCACAGTAATAGCGGGCCGCGTCCTCGGGCTACAGGCCGGTCATTTGCAGGTGGCTGCTGGGGTCATCTCTGAAGATGGTGAATCGCCCTTTAACCGAGTCGCTGTAGTATGTGGTCGAGCCGTGAATCTGGGCGAGCCACTCCAGCCCGTTCCCGGGAGCCTGCCGGACCCAGTGCATCCAGTAGCTGCTGAAGGTGAAGCCGGAGGCTTTGCTGGAGAGGCGCAAAGAGTCTCCGGGTTTCTTCACATCCCCTCCGGACTCCACCAGCTGCATCTGGGACCGGGCACCTGGAAACACAGACAAGTTATCAGTATTGGTCTCCAGGCAAGGGGAATTTAATATTCTTCTTCCGTTGTTCAGCGGTAGAAAATACCTTCCTAAGCCGCTACACCGACACAGACAAGGAGCAAAAATTGCATGTTCCTGGGGCTGGTGGGAAAGTTCTCGAGGGCTGCGGATTGTCTCTGCGGGTGCAGCCTGGGCAGAGGAGGGACAGATTAAAACAGATTTAAACTTTGATTCCCTCATTTGCATATCTCGCCTCAGACATGGCGCGTTGAATATAAGAGACCCGCCATGCTCATGCCAGTGATGTGCTTGACTCGCCTGGGTGTCTGTGCAGCGCCGGGCACAGGGCGCTGGGATCGTCTTGACACTTTTGGACACCTGGAAAGAATGAAGGCGGCAGTGACAGTGTTTCCTCACACAGGGGCTGATAGATTGGCTGTTTCCAGGAGTCATGGGAGCCAATGGCCTGTTTCGCAAAGCCCTTTTGGGAGAGCATCTATCCTATATATGGACAGAGGGTTCCTCTCTGGGCTAGTCGGTCCCTTTGGAGCAACAGCGCCACCTGCTGATAAACACGCGGCACTTTCCCTACATAAGATTTCACTAGATACGGGGGAGCGATTCCCGTGGCTTGTGCTCCTGTCTCTGACCTGGCCGGGCCCAGGGAGCCAAAGAGCTGTAGGGCTCTCCCGGGACTGAGCTGCACTTGTGAGATGTAATGTTGGTATCTTGGTGGTTGCTGTGCTGGGCGGTGGGCTGTGGGTGACCTCTGCTGGCGGTTATTTGTAGCACGGCCCAGCAGCACAGGGGATGAGTCATTATGCAAGGGGCTCTGAACTCCTGTCGACCAGCCCAGGAGAGAAACAAAGGAAGGAAGGGAGGCAGGACTGGAAGTGACGGTTTTAATTTCTGTCTGGTATCATGGAAGAAGCAGTCTAAGCAACGGGCTGGAATTTAGGGGCCCAGTCTCCCCCTGTGACGTAGTGTTGGTACCTTGCTGGTTGCTAGGCTTGGGCTGTGGTGACCACTGGCTGCTGTCTGTACCAGGGACCAGCCAGTAGCTGATGGGACAGGAAGGTAACCTGTTCTACCAGTTATCCCCAGGAGAGGAATAAATGAAGGTGGAATGCCACCTGGCTGGGGGCAGGGCTGGAAGGACGGCTTTTAGTTGCTGTCTGGGAAGCAGGGGAGAAGGAGCTAGGGAGGGCTGGGATTGTAGGCCCAGCCACCCCATGTCAGGGGGGCACTGAGGCCTCTTAGGGCCAGTTCCTGTAACCAGATGACAACTGTGCTGTGCTGTATCCAGGAGAAGTAATAAACTCCCTCTATTCTACTGGCTGGTGGAGTCTGTCCCACATGGGGTGCAGGAGACGGGAAAACCCCAAAGCGTCACACCCATCTCAAGGGGGCTGAGTCATCCTAGGCCTGCCCTGTAACCGGATTACATCTTTGCTGTGCTATATCCTGGAGAAGCAATAATCTCCCTTTCTACTGGCTGGTGGAGTCTGTTCGTGCCACTATAGGGGTGCAGGAGGCGGGGAACCCCGACGCGCCACAACTTGCCACAGAGCCCGCAACTCTGCCCATGGGCTCTGGAGGCTTCTCCCCTACAGAGAGCGCTGGGCATGGAGGACTCAGCCCTGCCACTCCTCCACTTGGGCCGCAGCATTCATGGCTTGGGAGATGGGAGGGGGCAGGGACTGGGCCTTCGACAGGATGCTTGCATGTTGGCGATTTAGCGGGCTGCCACAGATAAGGACTTCAATGGGGTGGGAATGGTACTGTGACTTCAAGGGGCTCTGCGGATTACGGCTACAGCCTGGAGAGGTGCTGGAAACTCAGGGTTGCACCGGGTTCGGGGGCTTCAGCCAGGGGCGCTGGAAATTCAGCATGGAAGGTTGGGGATCAACATTTCAGCCCGCAGGAGGTGCCGATTTGGGGCTTCAGCACCGCAGCGTGAAATCTCCTCTGAGGAACCCTTCTTTGGGGTGCCCATGGGAGGGGGTGACACAAACCTCTGACTCACCCACACACCCTGACCCTCTATCACACACAGCCTGCCTCGTCTCTTACTGGCCGCCTGTCGTTCTGCCTCTGCACCCTGCCTGAGAGCGCCCCTGCTGACACCACCTGCCGCATTCACCTGACCTGAATTTAATCCTTCCTCACGATAATACATTTCCGATAAATAGGGTGAACACCGTTTTTAACGGAAATTCCTGTACTTAAGTCCCTGACTGAAGATGTCTTCACGGGTGAATTGTCCAGTATTTGCAGCTCGTGGGCTCCCTGCTGGTCAGCTGGTGTCTCGCTGGACTGGCAGGTGAATGCGATTATTGCAGGAATATGTCACAAGCCGGTAGTATTTTAGGACAGAAACTGAGAGACTAGATCTGAGACCCTGGTCGGAGGCTGACACAATGGAACGGGGCTCAGGCTTTAGCCTCCCAGCCTGATTGCTCGAGTTTTAATTCTGTGCCCCAGGAAGCGACTAAACCTGGCCGGCAGGGCCTGCACCTGGAGCCGCCTTTTTTAAAGTGTCTCTACTTGAGCAACCAGAATTGGAACCAAATCTCCCTGGTGGGCCCTGCTGGTAAGAAGGAGCCTGGAAACCCAGAGTCAGCGAGACCTTTTCTTGCCTCCAGAACCCACAGCGACCAATGCCCGGGAGAAGGAAAACCCACTAGAATAGACCAATGGCCCGGGATCCGGCATCTTTCTGCGGTGAAACCGCTCCTTTGGACGGCCCCGCTGCGCTCTGTGTCACTGTGTCTCCCGGGGCGCAGTAGTAGGGGCGGTGTCTGCAGCTGTCAGCGAGCGGAGCTGCAGCGAGAACTGGTTCTTGGCGGAGTCTTGTGCGATGGTCACCGGCTCTGCAGCGCGCTGGCGTAGTTAGTGGACCATCCGCCAGATCTGTAGTAAATGCGCCTACCCATTCCAGCCCTTTCCCGGGCTGCCGAATCCAGTTCCAGGTAACAGTGGTGCTGAAACCGAGTCTCCGGAGATGGTGCAAGTGAGTGTCAGGACTCCCGCTTCGCCTGGGCTTCAGCTGCACTGGGAGAGGCACTGGAAGAAAGGAAATGAAGGAATGAGCCAGGCCCTGTCCTCTGAGTGTTGGGAACATGATGAAACACCCGAGACCACACTCTCTGGGAATGAGGTGACGTAGTGGGGGTACCTGGCTGGTTTATGCTGGCTCTGTGGTAACCCCCACTGGCTGCCATCGGTACCACAGCCCAGAAGGACTGGAGATGAGGCATTATGCAAAGAGGGTCTCAACCTGTCTGACCAGCTACCCCAGGAGAGAGACAAAGGAAGGGAAATGCTGCCTGGCTCAGGGCTGGAAGAGTGGGTTGGTTTCTGTCTGGGATCATGGAGGAACCAGCTGCCAGGGCTGGGATTTAGGGCCCAATCTCCCCATCGCAAGGGGGCTGAGGCATCCTAGACCTGCCCTGTAACCAGATTACATCGGTGCTGTGCTGTGCTGTGCTGTATCCTGGAGAAGGAATAAACTCCCTCCATTCTACGGGCTGGTGGAGTCTGTTCGTGCCATTACGGGGGTGCAGGAGTCAGGAGACCCCAACGCGTCGTCACAATGAGACACCCTGCTACCGTTGAATTGCGTTGGGATCCTGGCATCCCTTAGGCTGCCTTGAATAGCGCCTCATTGCAGCCCCTGCAAGAAATCTCCCTCCGGACCTCCAATAGCCACCTACCTGACGGCGCCTCCAGCATGAAGAGGAAAACCAGTAGCAGGCGCATGTTAAAGGATGGTGAAAAGGGCCCCAGCCAGCCCCAGGCAGTTCTGTGTCAGGTCAGAGACAGAGGTTCCTCCGATTCGGGGCTTGTATTTGAAGAGGAACCCGTCGGGCGGGGATTTGCATGTGCGGATCGCAGCATCGGTACAAAAGCGGACCGCGCGCGAGCTCTGCCTGCACATGGGGATCGCTCCGTGCGACACAACCCGCCGCGCTCCCAGGCGGGAGATCAGTTCAGCGAAGTGAGCAACCGCGTGAGTCGTCTGGACGCGCAAACTCAGTTTAAACCAACAGCGTTTGGTCAGTGCACCCTCCCAGCCAAACCTCAGCGCGGGACGCGTGTTCTTAGGACTGAGGGTGAAATAATCCCCCTTCCGCTGCGGCTTTGCTGGGGTTTCACCAGGGAGTTCACTGGCCTCTGGGCCTTTCACGTTCTGATCCCATTTCTTTAATCCTACCCCGGGCAGAGATTTACCACAGTGCGAGCAGAGCCCGGCCTGCGCTGTGCAGCCAGACACGCATCTAGGAGCTAAATGCTTCGTCCCACCCCGCTGGGTGACTCGGAGCCTTTCGACTGCTGTTACCGCGCCCTGGGGGCCAACGGCAGAGAGTTTAACATGTTGTTTTCCACCCTTCCCCACCTTCCCAGTGCTACTTTCCCGTCTTGTCCCAGAGGTTCGGATGCGTTCTTTGCTCATTGGCACCCCCTACGGGGGACGGGAGGAGAGGTCTCTGTAGCAACCCCCGGCACTGATGCTCCCTTCGCATTATTATTAAAAGCAGAAAATGACTATTGGGTGGGGATAATTAATTCATTTAAACCGGGTAATTGTGATCCTAGGAAAATGCTCTTTGCCAGGAAAGCCGGTTGAGGCGGGAATTATTCAGCTAACCAGAGAAACAGGCAAACCAGCAAAGCAACGCAGGGAAGCAAACACACATGGGGAGGCGGGAGGAGGTTAGTGCCCAAAGCGGAGAGATCGCAGTCTCTGCTGGGATGGGTCGGGGGGAGGGGGGGTGACAGGAAGGGGGATCCCAGCTTGGGGAATAGAAGAGGGGCCTGCCCTGAACCCCACTGAAGCCGGTGGGGGATCTGGGGCTGGTGTTACGCGAGGCGCCAGGCCAGATCCTCCCCGCCGGTAACTCTCATATCTGGGCCTATCCGGGGAGGAGGGCCCTTATCCATTGTCCCCAGGAGAGCAGGGGAGGGGGAGCGTCTCACACAGGAACGCGCTGGCCTGTGGAGGCTCGTGTCCCTCTGTCACAACAATCACACCGGGGCGGAAGCAGAACGTGAGAATTCGAAGGGTTCGCTGCTGCCGGCGCTTCTCTCGTCATGGAGCCAGTTTTCACGGACCTTTGGGCGCCCCAGCGCTAAACGGCTTCTCGGGTCCCTGCAGGGAAAAGTTTCTGCCTGGACTCAGCCCGGCTTCTTCTCACTGTGGTCCCCGCACAGTAATAGCGGGCGGTGTCCTCGGGCTTCAGGCCGGTCATTTGCAGGTGCAGCAGGTTGTTGGGGTTGCCCCTGGAGATGGTGAATCGCCCTTTGACTCTGTCAGAATAGCAGGTTATACCCGGCGGGGGCTAATCAGGGGCACCAGTTCAAGCAGTTTCCTGGGCCAAGGGTAGGAAGACTAATCGGGGCTCGAGGGGCTGCGATATAGAGTCGATGGGTCCGTGCAATTATCTAGGCTGAGCTCAGAGCGGGTGATTCCCTCCTGCCGGGTCACTGGAAGAAGAGGCCGCAGGCCAATGGGGTCTGTGTGACAATGGCCCCGAGAGGGCGAAGCTGAGTTACAGGCGGGAAACGCTTGCGAAGGGCGGAGACGCCACGGGTAGGGGGCCTCACATGAAGGATTTTCCTTCCTTCCCCTCCCGAAAAGCCTCTTGTCCGGGAGTCACTTTCCGCTCGTAGCGTTTAAGGGCGGTTTGCAACCTGGTTCCCCCTTCTAGCTCCGGTCCCCGTTTTGCTCTGGCCACTGCCTGGGGCTGGAGCAGAAACACTGGGCTGGTTCTGCAGCTGTGGATGTGGGGTGTAGGTGCAGACATTGATCGAGGAGGGAGCATCCTGCTTTGTGAGCAACAACCCTGTAACAAGCAATGGAAAGTCACAGCTGGAGTCCTCCCTGCCCGATCCCCTCCAGTTACGAATGGCCCGGTACCCAGCATCTCTGCTCTGCTGAAAAACCGCTTCCCCTTTTGTGCCAGTCCCCGCTGTGCCCTGTGTCACTGTGAGTCTCTGACGCAGTAATAGGTGGCGGTGTCCGCAGCTGTCAGCGAGAGAGCTGCAGCGAGAACTGGTTCTTGGCGGTGTCCGATGCGATGGTCACTCGGCCCTGCAGCGAGCTGGCGTAGTCAATGTACCACCTGCTCGGTCTGTAGTAAATG